>RJWJ010004619.1:61917-74785 GCA_004363605.1 Indri indri
GGTGGGGGGGTGGATGGATGGACGGGTGGATGAGGGGATGGATAGACAGACGGAGGGACACACAGGTGGGTGGGTGGATGGATGGACGGATGGATGAGGGGATGGATGGAAGGAAGGGAAGATAGTTGGATGAGGGGTAAATGGATGGGCGAAGGACAGGAAGGAAGAAGGAGATGCATATGGATGTGCGAGTGGATGAATGAGTCCGTGGCTGGCTGGAGAGGCAGGTGGGTGGGTGGGTGTGTGAACATCAGGGCGAGTGGTTAGAAATGTATAAACAGAGGCTGCCTCTACCCACTAAAGATATTGAGAAAACTTCCCCTGCTAGGAGGACAGACCAGATACACCCTTGAATGGAGGCCTTACTCTGTGTGGCACAAGGAAGCAAGGCCTGTATGAAACGTGACAGGAAAGTAATGTCCAAGGGAGAGTTTCCTTAGGTTGTGATAGAATGGGAGGCCTCGAAAGGCAGTGAGCTTCCCGTCACTGTGGGTGTTCAAGCAGAGGCTGGGCAGCCACTCCCCCAGCATGCTGTGGAGGAGCCCCTGTGGGAGATGCAGGTCTGCTGTGGTGGCTTGTGAAGCCTCTTCTGAAGACAAGGAGGGACAATTTGGGCTCCTGAGTCCCCCAGGGAGGTTGGGCTTTTGTAGAAACACATCTTGCTTTCAGATAAAAAGTTCTTTCCTGGCTTGAGGGGCAGACGAGCAGGCAGCTGCTAATCTCTGGCGTGGGAATCGGGCTGGAATCTGAGGCAGATTTCCCATTCTGCAGAGTGCAGGACGGGGGCCTCGGGCAGAGCAAGGCTTGCCCTGGAGACCCCGGCTCAGGCAGGCTCTGGAGACCTGGCCCCACCCTCCCTGATGTCTGTGGGCAGGTGACGGCCCGTCTGAGCCTCAGCTTCCTCATGGGTGAAATGGAGGCCAAGCTGTTCCCTGGACAGGATGACAGCTGTACGTGATGCCAGGGCACTGCAGGGTACCAGGCTCTGGAGCCACTTGCCCTTCTGGGGGGCTTCCTGGGGGCTGTGGGTGGGGAGAAGTAGATCCTGTGAGCATTGGCCTTGATCTGTGAGTCACTGTCCCCAGGGGCTCTGCCCGGGAAGCCCCAGCTGCCTGCCCTAGGCTGGGCCTGGGAGCAGCTGGTGGGGGCGAAGCTGGGGGCTCCAGCTGGGCCTAAGTCTAGAAATGCCCCAGACTCAGCTCGGGCCCAGACCCCAAGGCCCTCAGCTGCTCAGAAGGGCCCCAGCCCTTCATCCCACGCCCTCCCCACCTTGACATAGAGGAGCCAGCATACACTCTGACTCCAGTGTGGGCTCTGAGAGCCCGGCTGCCAAGGTTCAGAGCCCACTTCCACCACCTCCTAGGTCTATCACCTGGGGTAAGTCACTTACCCTATCTGTGCCTCAGTTTCCTCACATGGAAAATGAAGCTAATAACAAAATCCACTTTGTAAGGTCCTCAGGAGAATTGGGTGAGTTAGTTCGGGGCCTGTGGAGAGCTCAGGCCAATGCCCAGGACTCCACGAGCCCACAGTGGGCAGAGGTGAAACTAAGGCCACGGAGGGGCCGGCCACACCCAGCGTCATCTAGCAAGGATGTCAGGGCTGGGAACTGCCTCGTCTGCCAGCTGGAGACCCTTGGAGCCAGCAGCTCTCTGGAGGAGCAGCCCTGATTTTTGTCTTCATTCCGTTTTTTGCCAGCCCCAGGCGTTCTGCAGGAGCCGAGCAGACAGGAGCAGGCAGAGCAGCCCCTCCCCGTCCTCTCCCTCCTGGTCGGTCCTGGTCCTGGCCGGCTGGTCCAGCGGGTGGGCTGCGGGCCAGGCAGGGCGGGTGTTGGGTTTAGTCCCCTGGGGAGATGGGGGAGGATGTGGGCCCGCCCTCAGCTCCCCGCCCACCTCCCTCCCTTGAAGCTCGCCACTCCTGTCCCAGGCCAGCCTCTGGACACAGGGCCAGCCCCGGGCTCCCTGCAGCTGCGCCTTCCCTCACCAGCGGACGCCCCTCACCCGGCCCGCCCTGAGTGACTCACTGCTACCCTGGCCCGCAGCCACCACTGTCTCCTGGCAGGAGGCAGGCGCAAGGTTGTGCAGAAGCCACAGGGTCGGGTGTGTGAGGGCCACTCGGCCAGCAGGGTCAGGGGCAGCCGAACAGGACCAGTACAGAGACTGGCCTGGTGACAGCAGGGCCAGTGGCTCAGACCTGCAGTGGCCTGTGGGAGCCAGTGCCTCCCCGGCTCCGTCGGCTTTTGGGCCTTTTCTTTCTTCTTCCCACCATGAAGAAGGAAGTGACCTGAGAGCCAGAGAAGAGAGCCTGCCCCTGGCTGGGAGGGGACCCAGGGTCGGAGCCGTGGCCGTGGGCCCCTTGGCCACTCGCTCCCCCACCGAGCCAGGCATGAAGGGCGATGGCGGTGCCGCGTGGAGCCTCGTGTGGAAGTACTGCATCTCCGTGAGGACCCTCAGGTACCAGGGCACTCGTCTGTGGTGGTGCTGTCCGTCTGTCACCTGGTGGGCAGGGGCACGTGGGCACCAGGCTGGCCAGTTTGCACGTCTGTGTGAGGGTCCAGGAGGGAGCAGGATGGAGGGCAGGAAAGGCCGCGCCCGGCGCCGCCTGAGCAACTTGAGTCTCTAGTGGGGAGGAGGGAGGAGAGTGCACCACGGCTGGGGCCCCGAGCTCCCACTGGGGGGTTGGATGTCGGGGGCAGGTACAGTGTGCCTGGGCACCAGCGTTTGTTATGTAACGTGCCAGCACTGGGCACAGCTGTGTGACCTTGGCCCTGTCCCCCAACCTCTCTGAGCCTGTGAACTGGTGCTAGTGCTCATGCCCTCATTGTGCAGAGTAAGCAGCTACTTTGCGTGACTGTAAACGTCGGTGGCGCAGTGGCTGAGAGCTCAGCCCGCACAAAGGCACCAGGCTGCCCAAGTTTAACACTGATTCAGGCATCAGTAGTGGTGTGAAGTGGCTTCGCCTCTCTGGCCAAAGTGTCCCATCTGCAGATCCTTTTAGGAGCCTTGTGGGGATTAAATGAGGTAACGTATGCGAAGAACGGGGCCCGGTGCCGCCGGGGTTCAGTGAGTGTCAGATGTGATTGCTGCGCTGCCGTGCTTTCTGCTCAGCTGGTCGGCTTGGGAGCAGAGCTCCGTGGCCCCCTGGGGAGGGGACAGCACCCATGGTCACTCCAGCCTCTGCAGCTGCCAGAAGGTCAGATGGGGAGCAGGAAGCCAGGTCCTGTGTGATCTTAAGCTGGGGTCTCTTCTGTGAAGGGGGTCGGATGGGGTCATCATTTGCACATGGGAGGGCTTAGCAGCAGCTGTCCATTTGGAAGATGTCTTCATATTTGGGTACCACCTAAGGGCATATTTTTTACTTAAAGGGGAGGTTAACAAAGGGTAAGGGATTGAAATATTCTTTCTTTCCACCCTCACTACCTGGTATATAAAGTTGTATAAACCAACCTTTTTTCCTTCCTGCCTGCCTTTTCTCCTTTCTTCTCTTCTTTCCTTTTTTCCTTCTTTTCTTCCTTCCTTCCCCAAATATTTGTGACAGCTTACAGGAAATACTTACAATAACATAATTAAACATCAGATGCTGGGCACAGTGGCAAGTCTATGGTCCCAGCTACTCAGGAGGTTGAGGCAGGAGGATCACTTGGGCCGAGGAGTTGGAAGCTATAGTGCACAACGACCGCGCCTGTGAATAGCCACCGTACTCCAGCCTGGGCAACATAGTGAGACCTCGCCTCTTAAAAAAATAAAAAACAAACAAACCCATGAGGACCAAGGAAATCACAATTTAGAATAGGATGTCATAACCTAGGATTAGAAAAAAAAAGAATAGAACAGAGATAGTAGAGTCCTAAGGTCCTTCTGCTGAGGTGAAAATTGCCAAGCTTCCTGGCAGCCAAAGGGAAAGGGGAAACCCAGCCATGCAGTTCACTATTACTATAATAAGACACCATAACTGCAGTGGTTACAGCTGTCTCTGCTGCTAGGTGAGAGTGTCTGGGGCCCTGGGCTCCAGCCTGGAAAGTGGGCCTTGGCCCGGGCAGGTTTTAGGGGAGACGGTAAGGGCTGAGGTATTCTCTTAGGATGGGGATGTCATTGGCTATGGGAGTGGAGAGAGGCAGAGCTCACTCCTGGAACAAGTCGTTGGCCGCCCGCCCCTGCCTGGAGTCCAGGATGACCTCTTTGGGTGGGTAACTTGGGGGCTGGGCAGGCAGGGAGTGAGTCTCTGGGCCTCATATGCTTTTCCTTCTGACCACAGCTGGGTTTTCCTGAGTCTCACTCTGTCCTGAGGTTTCCAGGGACTGGCACTTTGGAAGCCTCAGGGGTTGTTCACAGGGTGCAGAGGGCCCGGCGCTGGGAGGCCGCGCCGTGCCCCTCAGCCCTCCGAGGCGCTGCTCGTCCACAGGTCTCTAAGGAAGAGTGGCACCACCCCGCAGGGCCTGGCAGACCAGCCGTTCCATGCCGCAGTTTCCTCAGAAATGGGGGTAATTATACAGCTACCTGACGGCTGTGGGCAGAGCCTCTTGCGGCCCGTGGCAAGTGCTCGCCAAGTGTTCGTGGCCCCTGGTAGCTGCAGGGGCAGGCTGGCTTCGCACGGGGGCCACGAGCACAGGCGGGTGGCACCTCGCCGTCCGTGAGGGGAAGAACGCCTCGGGTGGGTGCGGACACCATAATTGGCACTGGGTTTGTCCCAAGCCCACACTCAGCGCCCGTAGGCACCAGGCGCCTCTGTGGTTAGCTGGGGGGATGGGCCGTGGGGGCTCCGGGAGAAGCTGCTGTCCAGACCCCACCCCATCCGTGAGGGGCCCCTGACAGGGCGAAGGCGAAGGCCACTCCCACGTCGGCCCTCGAGCGGAGCCAGCCAGAGCAGGCCTCTGAGGGATCCCGCCCGCTGCCGGGGAAGACCTGAGTCAGCAGGGCCACGGCCGCAGGGACAGACTGGAGGGCCGCGACCGACAGCGCATAGTTTCCCGCTTGCGTCTTCAGATCCCTCCGCGTGAGCCTGGCCCCCTGGCTGGCCCCGCTCACATCTGGAAAAGTGTGAGGTGTGTGTGGGGAGCAGCTGCCCGCCGCCAGCCCTGGCCCTCTTCCCAGGGACTCGAGACTGCAGCCATGCAGCCGGGGCAGGGTCTCTGAGAGGGGCCATCTGGCTCTGGGCCGTCCCCTGGACAGAGCAGCCTGGGCGCTGGGCACACTGAGAGCCAGAGCCAGCAACGGGAGGTTGTAAGGCGCGCAGTCTCGGGCAGGTGGCTAAACCTCTCTGGGCCTGTTTCCTCGCCTGCAGCGCGGGCAGAGCCATGCCAGCTGGGAGGGCTCCTTGGCGAGGTTCCCAGTGGGCTGTGTTGGCACCCGCGGAGCGCATCGCTGTGCCCCGCTTCTCTTCCTCCAAGTCTCAGCTGGGGGCTGGGGGGACGGAGGGACGAACTGGGAAGAACACGGGCTCGGGAGTTAGGCCACCCGAGTTTGAAACTCGGTTCAGCCCCTTTCTACCTTGGAAGTGGTTTTCGGAGATGGTCTGAAGACTAAACGGGGTGACGCCCCCAGCCTGCCCCGGCCGCTTCCCTGACAACAGCCTCCCTGCGCCTCCGTTTCCCTGCCCGTGCGACGTGTGTGCTGATACAGCAGTTCTCGAGGGCAGATGAGACCCTTAAGCAAGCTCTCCACCCCCCTCCTCCCTGCCCCTGCCCTGGCCACCCCCTCTCCGAGCGCTTACCTCCAGGCCCCTGCCAGGCACAGGCCCTGCTCTGCGGCATGGGGCAGCACCCTGATGAATCCTTAGCATCTCTTAGGTCAGGCATCTAATTTTGCACCTGACATTATTTTGGGAAAGAAAGATTGTTTTGTGCCTTGAGAGCCAATGGGACATTTGAACCTCCTGGTGAGCTGGGGTAGCCTACTTGGGACACAGGGTGCCCGGGGTGCTGGCGGGGTGTGGGCTGGGCTTTGCAGACCCTGCCCCTGGCTGCTCAGGCCCTGCCCCGCTCCCCTCCCCCCAGCGGCTGCTCTGGGCAGGAGAGCTGGGAAGCAGCTGGCAGCCAGCCTCTGAGAGCTTCCAGGGAGCTTCCCCGATAATTGGCCATCTGGTGCCCCTCTTTGGGAGGCGCAGTGGGCACTTCTCTTGGGACAGGGAACTCACCACCTCCCAGCCTTGGCCATGCCTGAGCAGCTCTGATGCAAGGACATTCTTTCCCACTTGGAACTGGCACCTCCCTTCCTACAATGTCCTTACACACACACACACACACTGGGGGCCTGGCCCTGCACTCTGGGCCCCCAACCCATCTGCTCCCCAGTTGTGGGACAGCCTGCAGGGGCCAGGACTCCCTGAAACTGAGGACGGGGTCCCCAGCCCCCTCCCCACCCACTTCTGGATGCACCCTAAGCCGTTCCACCCCTGTCTGGGAAGGGCCTGGAGCTGAGTTTAGGATGGCAGGAGATCTAGGCGGAGCAGAGCGGAGCCGCCACCCCCTCCACTCTGGGCACTGCCCACTGCGCACAGGACCCCCTTCCTGGATGCTCTCGCTCATCCACGGCACCACAGTGGCCTGAGCCCTGGGAGCCGCGCCTCCTCTCTGCCTCTCATGCTATGCCATTGCTGCCCCCGCCATCGAGCTTTGTGTAGGGGGTGGAGACCTACTCTGTGCCTGGCACTGTGCTGGGTACCCAGTACATTCTCATAGCCAGCCTGGGAGGGGCACCGTCCCACGGCACAGAGGAGCGCCCTGGGGCTTGAGGCTTTGCATGACTACTTTCCACCACGGGTCATTGATAAGGCCCTTCTTGGTGAGCAATGCAGGGTGGCACTTGCCATCAGAGAGCTCAGCGGGGCAAGGAGGTGGCGTGGGCATAAACGGCCCCAACGCTCGGGGAGAGGCTTCACTGTGCCAGCCAGCAGGCAGACGGCTGGGCCTCGTGGAGCAGGGCGTTCAGGTGGGAGAGAAACAGTAGCGGAAAATAAACGGCTGGCGATGTCTTCAGTGCCAAGGAGCTGCAGCGGGAGGGGTGCTGGGCAGAGGCGCAAGCGCTCTCCCGGAGGTCCGGCAGCAGCAGACGGGCACGCAGAAGGTGGTCTGCCCGGGCCAGGAATAGCACTGAGCCAGAAAGAGGAGTGAAATTCCGACCCACGCCGCGACACAGGCGAGCCTGGAAAACGTGCTGAGCAGAAGCAGCCAGTCACAAAAGGCCGTCGACTGCGGCTCCGTCTGTGTGAAACGTCAGGGACAGGCAGATCTGCAGGCGGGAAGTGGATTAGTGGCTATCCAGGGCGGGGAGAGGGGACAGAGAGTGACAGGAACGGGGTTTCTTTTTGGGGAGATGAAAATGTTCTAAACTTTGTGGTGATGGCTGCACAACTCTGTGAATATACTAAGGTCATTGAACCACACGCTTTTAAATGGGTGAATTGTATGGTTCGTGAATTATACCTCAATAAAACTGTTTTTTTTAAAAAAAGCAAAGCAAAGAAAGGCCGGTCTGAGGAGGTGGCCTTGAGTTGAGAGTGACAGGAAGGAGTGAGCTTATGAAAACCTGGGGGACAGCAAGTGCAAAGGCCCTGGGGCGGGAGCATGCCGGGGGTGTCTGGGTGCGGAGGAGGCTGCGAAGGGTGGGGAAGGGTTGGGACGGGGCTGGCAGGGCAGATCCCAGGGAGGGCTTGCGTGTTCACTGGGGTAGGGGAGCAGGGCAGGGTCTGAAGCAGGATGAGGGCGCGATGTGCTTTCTGTTTTAAAGCAGTCACTCCAGCTGCCGGGAGGAAATGAGACTGTGTGGAGGGAGGGGCAGGGCTGGGGGAAGGGGAGGCCAGTCCGGGGGTTGTGGCCACTGTCTAGGTGTGAGATCCAGAAGGGGACAGACAGACTGGCAGGTGGTGGTGGTGGGAATTCGGACAGGGACATGACCACTCCTGCAGGGTGAGGAGAGGACTTCCTGGAGCGGGGGGCCTGTGCAGGGCCCCAAGAATGGGGGTGGGCTGGCAGGTGCAGTGGCGAGAGGGCTGTCCAGGTGGTACCCCTGTGTGGGCAGGGGGAGCTGAGCGCATGGAGGCCTCAAAGGACCTGCCCAGCCATAAGGAGATGAGACTGGCACCCTGCCCTGCCCCCACCACCCCTGGGTCCTCTTGGGGCCCAAGCTGCTTTCATAGTAAGTAGGGCACCCTCTCTTCAGGGCCACCTGTCATACTTCCTTTGTCCTGCCGGCTCAGACTGGCCCTCAGTGAGAGTGTAGCGCCCACGCGGCCAGAGACCCTGCTGGGGCCTGGCGTTCTGAACAAAGCAGCCTCGCCGAAACTCAAGTGGCCCCGAAACCCAATCGGCCATGAGAGACTGGCCAGGGAGGCAGCTGTATTATTTATTGACTGGGGCCTGCCCAGCGAAGCTGCTTAGACTGGACAAACCTTGAGGGAGCCCCTTGGGCAGGGTCCAGGGGCCAGCTGGAGGGCAGCAGGGTGGGTGGGGGCCCCAGGGTGCCTGGCACCCTCTCCCCGGGGCGTGGTTTCCTGGATTCTGACTGAGCAGGGAGGAAGTCAGCCGTCAGGACCTGCTGCGGGGAGGGCCACGGCTCATCCCCAGGGACCGCAGAAGCAGGCCAGGCACTGGGGCTCCAGGAGGACCTTCACCCCCTCCCCGTCGACTGTGAGTACCGCTCCCGCTCGCCCGGCCCAGGGAGGAGGGGGTCTCCGCGGCCCTGGGAACCCTGCGAGGGGCTGGTGACTGTCAGGGCAGCCTGCCGAGGTTAAGGTCTCAGCTTTTCACTGTTTCTCGGAGCTGTTGCTTCAGCCGTTTCCCACCGCCTGGATGGCACACAGACCCGCCCTGGTTCCAGGAACCCCAGGTGTTTCCCCACAGCTGCTGGGGGACGTTCTTTAGCTCCCCTGGGCGTTAGACCGGCCCCAGGCCTGTTGAGGGTGAGGTCTGGGGCGCCTCGGCCCACCCAGAATGCTGGAGTGTGGTTTCTTTGCCTGGGGCCCTCACAACCACCCTGAGAAAGAGGGACTCTTGACGACACCCATTTCACAGGCGAATGGATTGAGGCCCACAGAGGTCACACCGCGCCCAGGGCTCCTGGAGCACAGTGCAGTTTCCTTCCCCGCTGCCGCCGCCCTCCACCCACGGAGCACAAGCGTGGAGCACACGGAGGCTCACAGCAGAGGGCCGAGGCTTCCCCAGGCCCTGGGGCCTGTGACTCCCACCATGGCGTCAGCTCTGTGCTAAGAATGCGCTGTCTCGAGCAAGTCTTCCTGCCCGTCTAGGGGGGGGACCAGTGTGTGTCCCCCCAAGGGCTCCCATGACCCATGGACAACTTCAGCTTCTTTCTAAAGCTTCACGGGGAACTTTGAGGATCTGCAGATCCCTGGGGCTGGGAGGGTCTTGGGGGATGGTCCCCAGCTGGCACGTGCCCTGGGAAATCCCCTTTAGTGAGAGGGAGGCCTGGGGTCAGCTATACAGCTGGGCAGGTTCCCACCAAGTCCTGCTTCCCTGTCGAAGCCTCACAATTCTCGAGGGAGGACTTTTGCTGTTGGTAACATGGAAACCCAAGCCCAGAGGTGTTAGGACATCTGTCCAATGTCACACAGCTCATATACATTGGGGAACTGGGGTTTGAACACAGAGTGACTATGAGCCCCAGTGCTGTCTTCTGTCTGGGGAGTTGGGGGCAGGGCTGAATATTCCATTGCTTCCCTGTCACTGGGTCTCAGTTTTTCCATCTGCCATGGGTTGGACTCCTGTCCTAAGGAGGAGGCTGACTATCCTGCTGCCCCCAGAGCTGGGGCTGCGGGGGAGGAGGCTCGGCTGCAGGAGCAAGAGCTCGGAGGCTGCTCTCTGAGTCTGGGTCAGCAAAAGCTCCCTCTGATCCACCCGCAGAGCTCCCTGAGGACCTGAGCCAGGGGCCGTGGGCCGAGGACCCTGGTAATCTGGCGTAGGGGTCACAGCTCAGAGCCCAGGGCTCCAACCTCTACCTTGGCAGCCTCTAGCTGCCGTGGTTAGGGTCTCAGGGACTGCTTCTGTTGGGCTCCAGGGTGTAAGCTGGGGAGCTGGGCCAGGTGGCCACCAGCACGCCTGTTCAAGGCCCACTTCAGTCCAGTCCGTTACAGGGTACCCTGAGGATGGGGCAGAAAGGGCGTGTGTAACCAGGAGCCAGGACACCTGGGCTCCAGAACAGGTGCCTCTGTGGACCCACTGGGGACCTCAGACAAGCTGTCTCCCTCCTGAGGCCTCATGTCCTCACCTGTGAGATGGCCAGGTGGAATCAGGGGCCTTTAAGCACTCTGTGACTCCATGCAGAGTTTGATGCACATCATTCATTCATTAATTCAATCATTCAACAAACATTTATTGGGCACCTACTGTGCACCGAGCACTGCCTTGTCTCTGAGAATAAAAAGGTGATTAGCAAACCAGATTTTTAAAAATCCCTGCCCTTCTGGGTATGGGGGAGCCAATATATGACTAAACCATCACATCAGGACACAGATGTGCCCCCTGAAGGCAGTGAGGCAGAGGAAGGGGATGGACGGCAAGGGAGGGCAGTGGCCGGGCGGAGTTGTTCTAGTAGACACATGTGCACTGCCTATAGGAAAACACCTGCAGGCCCTCGGGCAGGTGAGGGGGTCAGAGGGGCCCCACTGTGGCCTCCACTCGCTGAGTCCTTTGTGGCCAGCTAGGTGTCAGGGGTCCTTTGACCTTCACACAAGTCCATGAGGACGGGGTCATTAGCCCTGTTTGATGGTTGAGCAAACCAATGCCCAGAAATCCAGCCCAGTGTGACTCCAGTGGCTTTTGGGAAGAGGTGAAGGGACTGTGGCCAGCAGAGTGGGGTGTCCAGGCCGTGCCCAGCATGTGGGAGCATCGAGGTGGCTGTCAGCAGGGGCCTGGACTCCAGGGCCAGGGGTGGGTTTCTGGCGTTTGGCCAGGCTGTGGGTCAAGAGCGCGGACGCTGGTGTGAGTCTCAGCTTTGCTGCTTTTGTAGCTATGTGACCTTGCATGTGTCAGGTCACATCTCCGAGCTTCAGTTTGTTGGTGAGAAGTCTTTTAGTTTCCGGTAACTGAAAATCCAAATCAAGCACGCGTGAGCAGAAAGGGCATTGCATTGGCTCGTGGAACAGAAAAGTCTAGGGAACAGAACTTCAGGAATGGCTGGATCCAGGGGTTCAATGTATGGATTTGGACTTTCCAACTCTTGCCTTTGCTTTCCTCCCTACTGGCTTCACTTTGAGGCGGGCCCTCTGCACGTGGTGTCCCTGGCTCTATGCCTGGCATGTAGCGAGTGCTCAGAAAACATTAGCCATCTCCTTTCATTCGGTCGTCACTGCCCTGTGATAGACCAGCTGCAGGGGCCAGACTGCATGAGCAATACACCGTTTCCATCTTATGGATGTTCACGGTGCCCTGGGGGACCTGGGACAAGAAAAGAGGAAATTCCCACGCAGGTGACCAGGGCTCAGAGGGGGTGAGCTCTGAGGCCTGTGGGAGCCCAGAGGGGGAACATCAGAGTTCTCATCTGGAGGGGTTCCCCAAAGGCTTCCTGGAGGAGGTGGCAGCTGAAATTTTAAGGGCAATGGGGGAGTTGGCCTAGGAAGTGAAAACCAAGGGAGCAGGAGCCCCGGGGTCAGGCTCAGGACTGGCACACGCTAGGCTGACCTGGCTGTGCTCAGGTCTGGCTCAGCTCAAAGGATCAGTGCCTGGGCCATGGCAGGGGTGCAGGCAACTAAGCCTGCATGTGAGTGAAATGTGCCCCAGCTGCAAAGCTGTAAGGAGAAGGAGAATGAGCACTTAGTGAGCACCTACTGTGTGCCAGGCACCCTCTATATGTTGCCTCATTCTGCCCACACAGCAGCCTCTGGAGAGAATGAGCCAGCAGCCACTTTGCAGGGAATGAACCAGAGGTTCTGATGAGGTGCGGGGACAGACCACCCTTCTAAGTGAGTCGATGAAACCTGTTATACCCGCGAACTTAGAATTTGGGACTCGCCCATTGGCCAGGCTCTGTGGCCTCTGCTCTGCCATCAAGAGGCTGCTGGGATGCCACCCCTGGCAGGGATGCATGGGGAAGTCACCGTGTTTAAAACAGTTGTGTTTTGAAACACCTTCCCAGCCTCTGATCATACCAGCAGCGGCAGCGGAAGCAAATGGAGCAAATCTGAAACCTAATGCCCATGAAACAGAGGGTGTCACAGCCAAAGGCCGGGTGACAAGTGTAAAGCCAAAGGCCCCGTGCGGAAGTGGCTGTGGACAGCCACCTGCTTGGAGCAACCGGGGGAAGCCGGCTCGGGTCTGAGCCCTCGGCACTGAATGTGGAAACCACTTCTAAGCAGCCCCAGTGTGTGCACACGCAGCCTGGATAAGCCAGTGGGGATCATGGCGTGATCTAGGGTCAGGGCTCGGCGCCTCGGGTGGCTTCTGTGACCCCTGGGCAGCTCCCTTTACCTCTGTGAGCCTCAGCGTCCTCCTCAGTAAGGTGAGGTGACCATTGCAGAGTTAGGATTAAATAACATGATGCATGGCCGTGCCCACGGGCCGTGACTTACCAATAGCAACGCTCTGTGTCAGTGATCATTATCCCCAAGTGAAACAGATGTTCTCAGTTTGAATTTAAAATTTTAAAAATTGTGGCTTTTGCAAGCGTGGACTTGAGCCAAATAGGAAATTGTTTGGTCCAGCCTCTAAGCCCCCAGGTAGGCACCAGCTCGTTCAGCCCCGTGTGTGCTCAGGAAGTGCACGTGGAAAGTTAAAACCAAATTTCGAATTTGCCAAATCCCAAGTCAATCCAGGATGTTCATTTCTTAAATGTTACAGTCTGAGTTTTTTGCAGAGGAAAAAGAGAAAAAATAATAAACTTTATCCTGGGGATACAAGCAGGGTGGTGGGGAGCCAGGGACA
>RJWJ010004620.1:0-74437 GCA_004363605.1 Indri indri
AAAAAAAAAATCTCCCAGTGACTATGCCTTTGTAAAATTCCTTCCCTTGAGAACAAATTGAACCCCTGACTTGTACCTAACAAATAGTATATGCATAAGTGAAAGGCTTTTACAGATTTAAGTATAGTTCCTACTCAGTCAATTTTGAGTCAATGAAAAGAGAGATTATCCTTGGCTGACCTGACCTAATCAAGCACGTCCTTAACAGGTAGGCTGGACTCTACTTGGAGAGAGGTATTCTACAGCTAGGTTTGAGAGGTGAGTTGTGAAGTTGTAAGAGAATCACATGTCCAGAACCTGAATTCAGCCTTCAGAAACTGAGAAGAACCACTGGCCTCCAGCCACCAAGATAATGGTGAACTGAGAATTGCAGCTTCAAGGGAATGAATTCTGCTAAAACATGAATGGCCTTGGAAAAGGGCCCCAAGCCTTAGATGAGATTGCAGCCCCTGTCCACATCTGATTTTAGGCAGGTAAGATCTAGTCAATACATGCCCATCCTCCTAATCCACTAAAACTGTGAGATAAGAAATCTGTATTGTTTTGAGCTATGAAGTTTTTGGAAATTTGTTATGCTGCAATAGAAAACTAATACAAAGGGTACAGTTGTTCCTTATATCATGCTTATTAAACGTACTTTTTTTTTCTATACTATATTTCTAAGCTGTTCCTGAAGATCTTTCATCTTTTTGTGACAACACACTTACTGCTCTCTACAAGATGGCTCAGCTTTATCATCCTTTGTGAGTCTTGAATAAAACTGGCTTCAGAAACCCTGCTGCTATCCAGCATTTTCCACTGCATGGCTGATGCCTGTTGTCAATCGGTGTACATTTCTTTTACACTTCTTAGGAAGTCTAAACTGCTGTCATGCTCAGAGCTACCACCATTGAGCTGTATGGCTTTCTCTCTACCCCCACATCTTTATTTCATCTTGTGCGGCTTTTCTTCTAATCTCCACCGAGTTTGACTAACTTCGCCTGTCCTTATCAAATATATCTCCGTCCTACATTAATGCTAATTGTAGTTATCGAGGATTCCCCCCATCATCCTTTTTTGATTTGGTGATGATGTCGAGAAGAAGATGGAAAAGATGCTGACTTATGCAGTTCACAATGGTAGCACAACCAATAATAAATGTTAACAACGATTTTAAGCGAGAAGAATCATTCTAATATTTTCTTGGTCTACATTTTCACATATCAACCATATAGGATGAAACCACCTAGTGGCCCAGGCTTAAAAGAGTGGTTCATTTAAATAAACACAGTTTCAACAACCACCAGCTTATTGAAATATATTATAATACCCCCTGATGTCTCTCAGTTGACAATATACAGCAATAGTTTCATCTTTTCTTTCCTTGCCTGTTTGCTACTCAGTAACTCTCTCTGCAAGTATTTCTGCTTCCACTCCTCAATTCAGCTCAAAATGAATTTTGTAGTTTTCTTTTTCTTATTTTATTTATATATTCCATTATCTGCTCCTTGTGATTTTCTCTCCTTTCGGATAATAACTCTAGCTTCCCTTGCATCTCCTGCTCTTTCTCACTGCACATTCCCTTGATTCTTCACAAGAAAGACCAGAAAAAGAAAATGCAATAGAATTATCCATAATAGTGAAGTGTGAGAGAAGAAAGATTTAAGAAAACCTGTTTGTTAATTTTTTACCCATCAAACATATTGAGTTTGTATGAAATATTGTATTAGGTTTGGGATTTTCCTATATATATGACAATAACTTATTTTCTAAGTAGCATTTTCTAGGTATATATTTCAATCTATCATCCCTTTATTTTTCTCTGTGACGGTATTTCCTTCTTTCTCTTTCCTATTTTTGCTCCCTTTGCCTCCAACTTTTACCCTCATTTCCAGTTTCATAAGTAATTCCTCACACATCTTTTGGTTTCTCACCCTTTCACCTCACAGTGCAAAATTACTCTTACTCCCCTCCCAGAAAATTACTTTCTCTTTCATCTTGTACCTTTGGCATTCATTTCCTGTGGGGTTTCATCACAAACAGCAGCAGGTGATGTTAACTGTTTAAAAGCCATGGAGAAAAAAATGAAAGGCATCAGTTTCCATGGTTGAAATATATACACTCACTTGAGGGGTGCAAATTGTCACAAACAGGTTTATATTAGTTTTCTAACAATAATTTGCATCATCTAATATTAGTATATTAAAAAGACAAGGTGACATAAAACACACTAATAATTTTCTTTTGTATTATTCTCAGATATACTGGCAAGAATCAGAGCAGCTAGGGTGTAACTTTGAAACAGGCAAGGTTTGTAATGAGCAACATATTTCTAAGCACAATTCGAACTTTCCACTTGACACAGAAGTCCCTTTTTAAAAATCCTCTCCGTCTTCAGAATCCTTTTTACTGCTAAAGCAATGTCCTAACACTGCTGTTTTAAGTTTTTTATGGTCCATTAAGTTGAGTGCAAAAGTCGTAAATTATCTGTAAAAGTTACCAAAATTATAGCTATCTGTGGTTTTTTGATAAAGGCCAAGAATGTGTTTTTGAAAACACACCCCATTATGTGGAAAATGGCCAACCATGGAAAATATGTCCACTATTCTACTCATTTAAAATGTTATGAGTCATTTAAGTGTTCCTACCTTTTCAACTAGAAAATCTTCATTGATGCAAATTTACAATGAATATTGTCAATACTCTTATTATGGCCATTCAAAAGAGCATGCCATATGAAATAGGAAAGCATCTGCTTTAATTTCTTTCTTTCTTTCTTTTTTTTTTTTTTTTTTTTAGGATGATTCACAAAAGGCACTATAACAAAAACACAATTATTCTTTTAACTTCACAAGATCATAAAACTTCAATCTACCTGAGCTAAACTAATGCAGCTGAGTCTCATTTATATGTTTACCCAGAACATTCAAACATCAAAGATGGAAACATCTGTATTCAAAGTCAGACCTTATTTTATTTAAGAAATAAAAATTATGGTGCTCTTTTCATATTTTTAGTGTAACAAATTTCCTGGATCCTGAGGCTTTGTGAGTTTGACCATAGCACTGTCAAGCTCACAGATAGTAGACAGAGATGATAATGACCTTTCTTTGTTAATTAGAATGAAATATAGTAAGATTATTTGTTGTTTCTCTACACGTTCATTAAAAGGTTTCTAGAGTAGTATAACATATCCTAAATAGATTTAAGTCAGAGAAAATCCAAACAACATAAAGAAACTTTTAAATAGAATATGATATATTATTGACTTGTTTTTAATAGTGCATGAAACGGTGCTCAGAATACAAAATTGTAGTTTTGCCCATAATAATGATAGGAAACTCCAATTGCTACAAATCTGAAATGTGTAACAGTTGTTTCCAAACTTTAAGTTTTCAGCAGATGGATGCTATTGTTTTTTACAAGTGGAATACTGCACGAAGCACTGATCCATGCTTTGGTGAGTACTATTGGACTCATTTGTCAGTAAACTTGTGAAGGGACTTTATAACATTTGTTTATTAACAAATCAGTCAACAGTAAGAATGATGAGAGGTTTTGTGAACACTAAATTGAAATCAAGGGTTATAGAAGATGATTGCGATTTTTTTCAAGCTCAGCATACAATTTTTGTTTCTCTTATGCGTGGTTTGCTCATTAGTAAGATCATTGTGATTCATCCAAATAGGTAGTCACACAGGCCAACTTGGCTTTTTTGGGGGAATAGTTTAACCATACACTTTCTGCATAATTTTCAATTAATCTGATCCAGATGCTGAAAAGTAGTAATGGGATTCGTTGGTTTTAATTTTAATAGAAAAAATCTACAGATCCCTCATAATTGTTCTTGGTTAGTATTTAATATAGAAAGAAACGACAATTTTCTCAGCCAGTTTATATTTCAAATTTTTACAGAAAAAACACCTTTTAAAATGTATCCTGTAATACATTGAGCTAATTAATTATGTAGCATAATTTTTTTTCCAGAAAACACAGAGGTTGTTACTATAGAATGTTAACTCCTTGTATACAATTAGTTAAATATATTTTATTTTGAGTTGAATTCAAATTTGATATCATTGCTATATTTGTAAGCATGTAAAATTTGCAGTCACTAACCATTGCTAGAGTTGCACTTATTAAAAATAGCAGTAAGATATGCCAGATGTTAATCCATGAGAAATTTACCTAATAAAATTTATCATTATATCGATGTCAAAACTGAAGTGTATACATACATCTTTCTGTCTACCTATCTAGCTAGTTTCATTTGAAATGCTCAAAATAACTTCTGATCTTGAGATGGTCAGGTTTTTTTAAATAAAAATTGTATTTTTGTACTTACTGTCCACATAATTTCAAATTAAAAATTTGGGAAATTTACAACTACCTTCATAATATTAACTATGAAGAGGATTATTCAACTTGTTTTATGGGATGACTACTATCCTCGATAGTTAATTTTAGTTTTTATTTCCATATAGTAACTATATGAAAACATTTTAAAAACAGCTTTTTAATTAACTTAGAGGCCTTTGGATTTTTTTGGCATTGCCTTTATATTTTGTTCAGAGCTTACATTTGTTGTTTACTAATTTATCCACATAACAATGAAATATACTTAGCATAGAGTTGACATTTACTAAAACCTTATTTATGAATATCGGAAAACAAAGAAATGAATCATATATGAAAATAATTTAAGTACTTTTTTCTTTTGTATATATTAAGCATTTTTACAAAGTGGTATAACCTCTTCATACTTGCTTACATCAATATAACAATAGGAACATACACATAACAATACTAGAAAAAACTCAAATGTTTACCATAAGCTACATCTTTAAATCAAACACTAAAATGAGCAAACATCTATTAAAAAAACATTGCATAAATATCATTTGATTATCAAGTATGGAAAAATGCAAGTATACTTATCAAATACAATGATGCAAATGTCCATAGTACTGATTTTAATATGCTTTTTCAACTAATATATGCTGTTTTTCCCTCAAATACAAATTAACTTACTTTGAACACTTAATATATTTTTTGTTTTTAGATTCAATTTTTTAAATTATATTTAATAAAACTAATCTCTTCATATTGTGAAAATTCTTAGAGACCTTTTCTTGCATATTATGTTCTTTAAAAATAATACTAGAATTTGACTAGAAATATAGAACTTGTTACACTGACCAGTCTCCTATAGAACTCTTTAGAAAATTTCACTTTGAACTTAAGTGCAATTTGTATTTAAATTATAATATATAAATCCTAAAAGTTAATAATTAGATTGCCCTTTTGTGTAAGTCTTTTCTCTATTTTGAGTTGATTTTGTATATGGTGTGAGATAAAGGATATTATTTAATACATTCCTAGAAAGTCTATTATCAAAAAAATGAATGATAAATTTTGGTGAGAATATGGAGAAAAGGGAACCCTTGTACACTGTTGAGAGAAATATACATTAGTACAGCTGTTATGGAAACACTATGGAGGTTCTTAAAACAACTAAAAATAGAATTACTATATGATCCAGCAATCCCATTTCTGGGGTATATATCCAAAGGATTTGAAATCAGTATGTTGACGAGTTATCTTTACTCCCATGTGCATTGCAGCATTATTCAAAATAGTCAAGATGTGGAATCAAACTAAGTGTCTGTCAACAGATGAATGGACAAAGAAAATGTGATCTATATACACACAGGAATACTATTCAGCCTTAGCATCAGAAGGAAGTTCTGTCATTTGCAACAATGTGGATGAACATGGAGGATTTTATGCTAAGTGAAATAAGGTGGGCAAAGAAAGACAAATACTTTATAATATCACTTACATGTAGAATCTAAAAAAGTCAAGCTTATAGAAGTATAGAGTGGAACGGTAGTTATGAGAGGCTGAGAGTGAGGGGTATGAGAAAAAGGGAAATGTTCAAAGGGTAAGAAGTTTCAGTTAGACAGGAATAATAAGTTTTAATGATGTAGTTAATAATGGTTAACTATTATTGATGATAGTTAATAATAATGTATATTTCAAAATGCTAAACTAGTAGATTTTAAATGTTCTCATCAAAAAAATTGGTAAGTATGTGAAGTGATGGATAGGTTAATGAGCTTGATTTAATCATTCCACAATATATACATATATCAAAACATCACATTGTACCTGTAAATATATAAAATTATTATTCATCCATTAAGTTTTTTTAAAAGAATGACTCTTTTGTTTTGACTATTTTGTTTTTTCTTTTGTCTTTGAATTATTATACCTTATGTAAGTATTTTGAGCAGACTGCTTTACTTTTTTATCTCTGACAGTTTGGTCAATGTGAGTCATTTAGTGTTGGTTAATTAATAATATTATTTTAACAACATGAGATTTTATTACATGTTGTTTTACAATGCATTTTTAAATTGAGCAGCACATCATGAGTAATGTTTTAAATGGCTTGATAGTATTTCATCTTACAGTGTATCATAATTTAGCAATGTCGTCATTCCTGAACTGTGCTTCAGGTTTTTCATACTTGCTCTTAAGTAGTGTCAGCTAAAGAAAGGGAACTAACACATTTATTGTCCATTTAAAATGTTTGATGTTTTAAGCATTATTAAAAATACCACCTTTGTTAGAAACATTTATAAATGTCTGTGATATATGAGATAGAATTAAAATGTGCATGTATTATAAATTGGTTATAGAAAGAACTTTTAAATTTAAATTTGATAATAGAGATTGATAGATTTCCTAATTAATATGAAAGCATATCTGCATATTTTATATTGATATATGCTGTTAAATATTTTATCTATTTGATAAAATAGATTAAATTCATCTCAGATTTTAGATGTATTTTAATTATCTTTAATATTTTCACAAAGAACATGACTGAAGTATATACAACCTAAAGCATATTACAGGCCATAGTGTTTCCATAAGCGGGGATAGTTTCATTAAGAATGTGGAGTCAAATGCAAGAGGATGCTTTTAACAATGAAATTAGTTAAAATGATTTTGTTTGAAAACTTTTCTATGGTGTCCAAGAGTATTTAAATAGTAAGAATGTTAATGAGGGGAGTTTTAGTAGCAGAAAATATAATGGAAACAAAGGATTTTACTCTTCAGTGGGTTCCTTATTCGCTTTTCAGTAGTCTTTTTTTTTTTTTTTTGCCATCTGTGAAACACTCATGCCACTAATTTGTTTAAATTAAATAAACAGTAAAGACTTGGTTTATAATTAGATAATAAATGCAATGAAAAGCTTATTAGCAAAGAGATTGTAATTTGTATTGGTGTTTTTGTTATCTTTCGTCTTACAAACCTCCTAAAACTTAAAACCACCACTACAATTTATTTGCTCATGATTTGCAATTCTGCAGTGTCTATCTGGGCTTCTGCCTTATATGGTTTTGGATTAGGCAACTCAGCTAATGCTGGAAAACCCACAATGGCTTCATTCATATATCTGATATCTCAGGTAAAATGACTATAATGGCTAGATGTTGGTGGGACCTCTCTTTTAGTCTCTTATTCTTCATGCATCTTTCTCTCCCTTTGTGTGTCACCAGTAAGGTAGCTGGGCTTCTTCACATGGCAGCTGTTGTTCAAGAGAAAAAAATAAGTGTAAGCTGATAAGCCACTCAGGTCTAAAGCCAGAACTGGCAAAATATCACTTCTAATATCTTCTACAGGTATTGGTCAAAACAAATTACAGGATTGCCAGGATCCAAAGGGAGAACAAATAGATTCCTCCTCTTTGTAGGCAGAGTAGCATATGCATACAGGGATCCGAGAAATTTTTGGTAGCCATCTTTGCACAAGATCCATCACAACTGGTTAAAAAGTAGGTTTATATTCTTTTTCTATTATTTGTTAGTTGAGTCTTGCGTAAATTTCTTAACCTTTCTTAGCTTCAGAGTTTTCAGTTGCAAAAAGAGCCTAATGCTATTATTCTCTATTTCACAACATTGTTGTAAGAATTAAATGAGACTAGCTATATACAACATGAAACACATTACCTGGCATATTGTACATTTCAATAAATGAGAATTATTACAAAACAAAATATGCAATTTCCATTAACCTTCAAACCGTTTTAATATAATGAAGATTTATGGAAGTGATTGATTTCAGAAAATACTCTGGGCAAGTAAGATTTAAGTAAATCAAAAGTTTTCATTTTGAGCCCTGAAAAAGTCTGTTTACATAATAGATTCCCTTACATTTTATATGATATCAAGAAGAGTAGGATTTAAAATTACAGCATGAAATTGGCAAAGACATATATGCTTAAAAATACTTGTGAGCATATTGCTTGGACAGCATAATTGCTAAGTATTAAATTCAGCCACAAAATATTTTTAGATGGGTAACTAAATATAGGAGAATTAAAAAGACTTTATTTTATGAAGTCGAGACACTATTATAAAATAGCACATCACAGATTATACTAATACTTTTCCACAAACCAACTTCTTAATAAAAGAATCTATAATCTATATAAAATATACATAATACAAATATGAACTTTTTTCTTTTTACTAGATAAACATTTCCTCAGAAGGCTAGGGTCCAATAAAGTCAGCATAGAAGGATAATCTATCAAAATGTAAATTTACATTTTAATCTCAAGATTTTCTACTGTTCCCTATCCCAACCCCTCAGTCAAAAAGCCAGACTGCTCTTTTCCCTGCTTCAGGGAAAACTAGATTAAAAGCAAAAGCTTCTTAAAAACAAGGTCTAATCCCGTCCGTTAAAAGCCACCTTTATGGAGAATTTTATGCTATGTACCTTGAGTGGGAGGAGAGAGAAGACAATGTAGAGTATGGAGGAAGAGAGAAAAATTTCATCCAGAAATAGGAAGGAGATGATGTTTCAGTTCTCTTCATACTTGCCCTGAACTCAAGGAACCATCTAAGAGGAGAATGGAGAGAGCTTGATCTTTCCCTGTGTGGGTCTACCTTTTAAAAGCATATATGATAGTCTAACATGAGCTATGCTGTGTTACATGGGCAGAAAATAACACTAAGTTTCCTTCAAATGAGAAGTCATGATGAAGGGGAGGGACTGGTTTGGTGACTCGAGTAAAAATCCATAGCTTGGATAGTATTGGGGAGCACTGATTCTGGCTCAGGGTGCAGCTGAAGTTTGAAGCACCCTCTTAGTAAAGGGACATATGCTTGAGACTAACAGCTGTGTGTGTGTGTGCGTGTGGACGGAAGGATTGGACCCTGTATGTGGAACACCCTTTCAGCTTCTGCAGGGAAATATGCCTCAAGAGCGTTGCTGTAGCAGTAGGCAACACCTCATAGGAGAGTGTCCAACAGTTCTCAATAGCAATTCTAAGTGACTGCTCAGATTCTATTTTTCTTTCTCTGGTGCTTCAGAACAGGTTCTAAGCTTTTGTCCTAAATAAGCCTACTTATTTTTTGATGTTTTACTAAAAGTTTGTGAAGACTGACAGCATGGGGGGGGAGGCTGGGAAAATATCAGATTAGGGGTGACCTCCTGGCTCTCTGCTCCCAGAGTGGGAGGTGAAGAACACGGACACCCACACGCGAGTGAGGCGCTCTCCCACAGAATCAGCTCCATGAATCTGCAGAGAAGCAGCGAGGGACAAGCAGTGCTGCGGAAAAAAAAAAAGGTGAACTGGAAAAGCAGCTGCAAATACTGGAAAGTGCGGGACAAACAGTGGGGAGTGCAGCTCGGGACGGCTGCACCCATCAGCGGGCTGGCCCGGGCAGTGAGATCTGACCCACAGGAAGACGACTTTTCCTTTACCAAACCCCAGTGCCATGCAGGCAGGGAAGTGCCAGAAGTCAGTGTGAAGTGGTAGCACTGACCGACAAGCAGTGGGGAGTGGAGACAGGAGCGGGGACCATTTTGAATTCACCGGTGTGCAGCGCTGGGTCAGCATCGGAGGGGAGGGACTGACCCGACCAGGCGCTTCCCAGATTGGATGCTGCTGGAGCCCACAGGGGAGAGTTTGGAGACAGGCTTCTTGCCACAGGAGACCACCAGGACCAGATCGGGGGAGGGGAACACCATAAAAGAGGCTCTGCCCGTGGAAATTGCTGAAAATTCGGGGGGTGCTGGGAGGGATAGAGAACAGAGTCCTCCCGCAGATCTGTCCTGAGTCACAGTGTGTTGGGAGGGGCAGCGGGCACAGCGGGCGGCTCTGGGAGGCAGCTCTGGGAGACGGCAACGGAGGACCCCGGCTCCGGATGCCCTCCTGGTGCAGTCGGCTCCAACACTGACTCGCAGTGGGTGGGCAGCCGCCATTTGGGGAGCTCAAAGCCTGGAGCACCCCCGCGACCCTTGTTGCCCAGGCAACGGCCTGAGTCATTGCAACTGCCTCTGCAGCAGAGCTGGTCATGCCCTGCAAGGAGAAGAGTAACGTGAGAAGACACTTTTTCTCCCAAATCTGCGGACTGTGTGTCCCAGCCACCGACTCAAGCCCCGCCTCGGAAAGGGCGGAAAAGGGAGAAAGATTGATATTTCTGCTGAGTTTCCAAGCGGTCTCTGGCGACCCTGTTCCATTCAGTCACTGGCGCTGTGCACCAAGGAGACGGTGAACTGAGGGAGATCGCTTATAGAACTGCGATCTGGGACGACAAAACCACCCCCTCTCCCAGGCAAATCGACCCCCCCCCCATGCACCGTGCTAAAGGGCCTGCCTCCACCTCTAGGTGGAGTAAAGGGGTCGCTTTTTTTTTGTATTTCTTTTTTTCTATATACATATTTCTCTTAATTTTTATTTTTTTATAATATATATATACATTTTTTTCTTTCATTCTCTTTCTTTTCTTCTTCCTTTTTACTCTTTTTCTGTGAGTGTGTATGTGTGTGGGTGTATATCTGAAACCCACGACTGCAGCAACCCAATTGTTGAATCTCCACAGCTGGGCTATTTTGCACCAAAGAGACAGCACGGACCCCTAAGAGTGTCTAGTGACCAAGGAGGCCACTCTGCAAGCTGAGACACGTAGTCACCTCTTTGCTGTGACTTGGTAGCCGGAGCTGCCGGCCAAATGGACAGACTCCACAATGGGAAGGGCTGAGTAGAGAGTGAAGGAGGCTGTTTTCCCAGTGGGGTCCTGTAGCCTCATTTTCGCTGTGACTTGGTAATCAGCACCTCCTCCCAAAGAATTAGTTCCCCACCCTTGGTAGTATGGAGGAACAAGGGAAGCTTTTCTCTGGACTGTGACCCTGTAGGGGTGGTGGATGACCCTTGACTGCGATCAGACCACTGATATTGTGTACCAAAGGGACAGACCCCACATCTGCTGGGGAGGAATGGCGGGACAGGCTGCTTTCTGGTTCGGATCCCTCAGGGGCCTTAGGCAGGGCTTCTCTAGCAGCCCTGAAGTGTGTACTTCTTACCAACTAGACAACCCTGCCTGAGAAGGGGTGGAATAATAAGGGTTGCCACTTCCTGAGGTGAGATGCCAGGTAGCCCCAGGAAGTGCCCTTCTCCCAGTCTGGGGGATTATGTGCCCCTCTGGCAGGTCAAAACCCACCCTTGGAGGAGGAAAGAAGTGAGAGAAGATGTTTTCCAGGCCAGGCCTTGGGACAGTATCAGCCAACTCCCCTCTCACAGCCCTCCAGGACAGAGCCCACCCCTGAAGGTAGGGAGAAAGGAGAAAAAATACTTTACCCATAGGACTAGCCTGAATCTGTATGACCTTAGATCTAAGCAAAAGGGGGCAGTTTGTTGACATGATACAGCTGATTGGTTTTGAACACCTGACAAGACCATAACACAAAAGCTTGTGCTTGGTGCCCAAGCTGTTGTCATCTTAGGGGCTAGTGATTTGGGAAGGCAAATCTCGACCAGAGTCCTTAGCAATTGCACCAATTGACACACCCATTAGAAATTCCTCAGCGAGAGTGCCTAATGAGCCTGAATAACATATTAGCAGCTCTCTCCTAGCTACAGATCAAGCAATTTCTGAAACATACTGTCTGAGGCACTCCGATTCCTGCTGCTCTTCTCACCACATCTAAAGTGATAACAAGTCTCAAGTAGCCCTTGGGAGTGGCTAAACATTTCCCAAAGACTCAGGCTCTTGTATGTCCCATTTGGGGTTTTAGAGCTCAATTCAAAATTCTGGAATACCTTGACAACTGACTCCTCCACGCAAAATTCAAGCAACCAAAGAAAGAGCAACCTCACAGCTAAACCCAGCACCTTCCACCTCAACCAAGTAGTCGATAGCGGAGTCACACACACAAAAGTGACCCAACTCCTGGAAAGCCAAGCAAGGAAAAGAAACTCACTAATCTCCATAAGCAGAAGGAGCAGACAACAGGCCAGAGATAACCCAACAGGCCAAAACCCCACCAAGACAGCACGTGACCAGGGCACATCTCTTCAGCTCTGCCAAGGAACATCCCTTTGGAGCCCCAAAATTAAGTTCATAAACCAGTCATAGCACCTCTAGTTCTTGAAAAAGAAGCCTGATGAGAAAGAATCAGCTAAAGAACACAGGAAACATGAAAGATCAGAGAGAAAATTCACCTCCAAAAGAAAATATTCGATCTCCATCAACTGACACCAACGTACATGTTATGAATAAACTGACAGAGGAAGAATTCTGATTGTGGATTGTAAGGAAACTGAATGGAATTGAAGAGAAAATAGAATCCCAACATAAAGAAGCCACAAGAACAATCCAGGAAATGAATGAAAAATTTTCCAAAGAAATTGAAATACTATGGAGAAACCAAACAGAAACCTTGTCAATGAAAGAGGAATTCAGGGAACTTCAAAACACAGTGGAAAGCCTCAAGAACAGAATGAATCATGCAGAAGAAAGAATCTCAGAGCTTGAAGATAATGTCTACATGCTGAACAAATCAGATAGAGAAAAAGAACTCAGAAGCAAGAGACGAGAACAAAACTTTCAAGAAATGTGGGATTATGTGAAGAAACAGAACCTTAGGTTCATCGATCTTCCAGAGAGAGAAGAAGAAGATACTCAAGGGCTGGAAAACTTATTTTATGGAATACTTGAGGAAAATATGCCAGGCCCGGCCAGAAATCTGGATATCCAGATACAAGAAGCACACAGAACTCCTGGGAGACTCAATGTCTGACCAAAGTAAACACAAAAGAAGCAATTCTTTGAGCAGCAAGAGGAAAGCAACAAATAACCTATAAAGGAAAGCTGATCAGACTAACTGCTGATTTCTCATCTGAAACCCTACAAGCCAGAAGGGACTGGGTTCCTATCCTTAATCTACTAAAACAGAATAATGCCCAACCCAGAATTCTTTATACAGCAAAATTAAGTTTCATCTACGAGGGAGTAATGAAATCCTTCCCAGACAAGCAATCACTGATGGATTTTGCAAATACCAGACCAGGCCTACAGGAAGTACTCAGTCCTGCATTACACACTGAACAGCATAATAGACACTCTTCAAAGTAAAATCATTCAAGAGTTAAAGCCTAGAACATGGATTTCATGATGGCTCAAGGAGCAAAACAAAACAACAGGATTTCACTCAACAATATGAATGGAAATCTACCACGAATCTCAATCCTCTCAATAAATGTGAATAGCCTGAACTGTCCTCTGAAGAGATACAGGCTGCCAGAGTGGATAAAAATCCACAAGCTTAGTATCTTCTGTCTACAGGAAACACATCTAATCCACAAAGATGCCTTCAGACTAAAGGTCAAGGGATAGAAAACCATCATCCAGGCGAATGGAAGTCAAAAGAAATCAGGGGTAGCTACACTATTTTCAGATAACATAAGCTTTAAAATAGCAAAAGTAAAAACGGACAAAGATGGCCACTATATATTGGTAAAAGGGAAGATCCAACAAGAAGAGTTTACAATCTTTAACATCTATGCACCCAATACACAAGTACCCAGTTACATAAAGCAAACCTTGTCTGATCTAAACAACATGATAAACAATAACACTATAGTAACAGGAGATTTCAACACTCCACTGAATGAACTGGACAGATCTTCCAAACAGAAAATAAGCACAGAAATAATGGACTTAAATAGAGCTCTTGAACAACTGGGTCTGACAGATCTCTACAGAACATTCCACCCAGATAAAGCCGAATTTACATTCTTCTCATCATTCTTTGGAACTTTCTCCAAAATTTATCACATGCTAGGCCACAAATCAGACCTCAACAAATTCAGAAAAATAGAAATTATACCATATACTTTCTCGGACCATAGTGGTTTAAAATTAGAGTTCAATTCCAACAGAAATGCTCGCCACCTCACAAAGTCATGGAAATTAAACAATCTATTGTTGACTAACTCCTGGGTCAAGGAGGAAATACAAAGGGAAATCAAGAACTTCTTCAAACTAAATGATAACAGAGAAACAAGCTATCAACACCTGTGGGATACAGCAAAAGCATTCCTGAGAGGAAAACTAATAGCAATAAATGCTCATATCCAAAAAACAGAAGGTTTAGAAATTGACAACCTAATAAATAGAATCAAGGACTTGGAAAAGGAAGAGCAAACCAATCCCAATCAAAATAGAAGAAAAGAAATAATTAAGATCAAAGCAGAACTAAACGAAATTGAGAACAAAAGAACTACACGGAAGATCAACAAAACCCAAAGCTGGATTTTGAAAAGATAAACAAAATTGTCACCCTTTTTGCTAGATTGACTAGAATCCAAAGGGAAAGGTCTCTAATAAACTCAATCAAAAATGAAAAACGAGAGGTCACAACAGACACCACGGAAATACAAAACATTATTTTTGATTACTACAAAAATCTATATGCCCAAAAACTATATAACGAGGAGGAAGTGGACAAATTCCTGGAAACATACAACCTCCCTAAGTTCACCCAAGAGGTAACAGAATATATGAATAGACCAATCTCAAGCTCAGAAATTGGAGCAGCAATCAAAAACCTCCCAAAACTTAAAAGTCCCAGACCAGATGGCTGCACTTCAGAGTTTTACCAAACATTCAAGGATGAACTTGCACCTATACTACAGAAATTATTACACAATATTGAGAAAGATGGCATCCTTCCCGACTCATTCTACAAAGCCAATATCACCTTGATACCAAAGCCAGGAAACACACAACACAAAAAAGAAAACTGCGACAAATATCCCTCATGAATATAGATGCAAAAATCCTCAACAAAATTTTAGCAAATAGAATTCAGCAGCACATCAAAAAAAATAATTCACCACGACCAGGTGGGCTTTATTCCAGTGATGCAAGGCTGGTTTAACATACGCAAATCTATAAATGCAATTCGCCACATAAATAAAAGCAAAAACAAAGACCACATGATTCTTTCAATAGATGTGGAAAAAGCATTTGACAAAGTCCACACATTTATGATAAAAACTCTCATCAAAAAAGGCAGAGACAGCTCATTCCTTGAAATTATCAAGTCCATTTATGAGAAACCCACTGCCAATATCATATTGAATGGGGAAAAATTGAAACCATTCTCACTTAGAATTGGAACTAGACAAGGCTGCCCTCTATCTCCACTTCTATTCCACATAGTGCTTGAAATATTCTCCACAGCAATTAGGCAAGAGAGGGGTATTAACGGTGTCCAAATGGGAACAGATGAGATCAAACTCTCGCTCTTTGCCAATGATATGATATCATATCTAGAAAACCCCAATGACTCGTCTAAGAGACTCCTAGAACTGATAAATGAATTCAGCAAAGTCTCAGGATACAAAATCAATATACACAAATCTGTGGCATTAATATATGCCAACAACAGTCAAGCTGAAGATCAAATCAAAAATGCAATTTCTTTTACAATAGCCTCAAAGAAAATTAAATACTTAAGAATATATTTAATGAAAGATGTGAGAGACTTATACAGGGAGAACTATGAAACACTAAAAAAAGAAATTTTAGAAGATGCAAACAGATGGAAAAACCTACCTTGCTCATGGATTGACAGAATCAATATCATTAAAATGTCCATACTACCTAAAGTGATCTACAGAATTAATGCAATTCCTATCAAAATCCCATTATGATTCTTTACAGATCTGGGAAAAATAATTGTATGCTTCGTATGGAACCAGAAAAGACCTCGTATAGCCAAAGCAATCTTAAGTAAAAAGAACAAACTGGGAGGTATCAGTCTACCAGACTTTAAGATGTACTACCAGGCTACAGTAACTAAAACAACTTTGTACTGGCACAAGAACAGAGACATTGACCTCTGGAACAGGACTGAGAATCCAGAGATGAAACCAGCTTCATGTGATAATGTAATCTTTGACAAAGCTGACAAAAATATACACTGAGGAAAAGAATCTCTTTTCAATAAACGGTGCTGGGAAAACTGGATAGCTACATGAAGAAGAATGAAACTGTATCCCCACCTCTCACCTCTCACAAAAATCAATTCAAGATGGATAATAGACTTAAACCTAAAGCATGAAACCTTAAGAATTCTAAAAGAAGATGTTGGGAAGACCCTTTCAGACATCAGCCTAGGTAAGGAATTCTTGAAGAACCCCAAAGCAATCACCGCAGCAACAAAAATAAATAAATGGGATCTGATCAAATTAAAAAGCTTCTGCACTGCCAAAGAAACTATCATTAGAGTGAATAGACAGCCCACAGAATGGGAGAAAATATTTGCTCTCTACACATCTGATAACGGGCTGATAACCAGAATGTATCTAGAACTCAAAAAAATCAATAAAAAAAAAAAAATCAAACAACCCCATCAACAAATGGGCAAAGGAAATGAACAGAAACTTTTCAAAAGAAGACAGAAGAATGGCCAGCAAACATATAAAAAAAAATGCTCAACATCTCTAATCATTAGAGCAATGTAAATCAAAACCACAATGAGATATCACCTAACCCCAGTGAGATTGGCCTCTACCAAAAAATCACAAAACAACAAATGCTGGTGAGGATGTGGAGAGACAGGAACACTCTTACACTGCTGGTGGGATTCTGAATTAGTGCAACCTCTGTGGAAAAGAATTTGGAGATACCTTAGAGAGCTAAATATAGAAGTTCGATCCAGCAATAGCACTGTTAGGCATCTACCCAAAAGAGCACAAAACATTCTATGATAAAGACATCTGCACCTGAATGTTTATGGCAGCACAATTCACTATTGCAAGGATGTGGAAACAACCCAAGTGCCCGTCAATCCATGAGTGGATTATTAAAATTTGGTATATGTTTAGAATGGAATATTACTCAATCATAAGGAACGACACTGATCTAGCACCTCTTATTTTTTCCTAGATTAAACTTAAGCCCATTATCCAAAGTGAGGCACCACAAGCGCAGAAGAACCGGCTCCACTTGTACTCACCATCAAACTGGTACTAACTGATCAACACTAGGGTGATCGCATGGCAGAAATACTCTCTAGGGATCAGGGGGATGGGGGATAAATCCACAACTAAAGGACACGAGGAGCACTGTAGCGGGGGAAGGGCATGGCTTTAACCCACACTTGGGTGAGGCAAAGACGTAAAGTGTAACCATAATGTTTGTACCCTCACAATACCCTGAAATAAAAAAAAAAAAGACTGACAGCATGAAATAACTAGACTCTATGCTAATATGGCAGATGCTTCTCAAGAATTACATAGAACATATCAGCGACTGATATAATAAAATGAGATGATAACAAAAGTATAAATTAAAAAATGTTACCATGTGAAGTATAAAAATTAATTCTCACAGAATCCTGTTGATACAAGTTTTAATTTCTTTTGAAATTTGAAGACACATAGATTTAAAAAGTTATTGATAGATCACTAGTTCAAGGGAATACATATTGGGGCAAAGTTGAAATTTAACCTAGATTTAAAAAAAAATAAAAATGTCATAAAAATATCATTTAGTCACCTTATAACATCTGTTCAATATTATATCTCATAATGGCTAACCTTGAAAAAAAGTTTATTGGATATTATATAAAGCAAAAAATGAATAAAGTTTTATATTTCATAATATTTAGAATATGTAAAGATGTATTTGTGTGTGTACATGCAATAAGAAATCAAATATTTTTATACCGTATTTACCTTTTTATCCTTAGGCAGTGGTACATAGCAGGCATTTAATAAATATTTGAGTTGTTAAATTAGTGTATAAGCAATTGTGTATTAAATATAAATAAATATCTTACTGATAAAGTGGCAGCAAATATGAAAAAAATATTTTTTGTCAGAGTTTATATCTGGGTAATAGGATGGTGGAAATTTATTGTTCTCTTTTTAATTTTGTTTAAATATTTTCTTCAGTGAGTACAGCTTTATTTTATTATCAGAATAAATATTTTAAAATAGAAATAAAATGACAAATCTGACTTACAATAAAATCATCTTATAGAATAAACACAATAAAGTGTGGGCCACAGATATGCAAAGAAAATATCCATGCAATGTCACTTAAAGACTGATTGTCTCTATGTTTAATACTAGAATAACTTACATGGGCTATGAAATTCAATGTATCTAATCTAAAACCCATAATGAATCATATTCTTAGTTAAACAGCATCAAACAAGTTATTTAGCCTGTCTGAGAAAGATTCTTCGCCTGTAAAATAGGAACACTAATGATAACTATGCAGGATTTAAGGGAAGATTAAAGCTGTTTGTAAAAGGCTTGTTACATTGTCTAGCATACAGCAGACACTCAATAAATGTTTCCTAGTACTGTTGTTTATAACTGTTAATTCTTTATAACATGCACATTTTGTAAATGTATATGTTTAAAATAATAGATTTGAAGGCCTTCACAAGGCATCCCCAGTCTTGAGCTAAAAATTAATTTTTCATTTCCTTAAGTATTGAAGCATACATTGTTTTTCAATGTGTGCTATCACTGATTCAACTTCCCCCACCAACCGAGGAATCCAAAAACTGCAGTGTTGAGCATATATGAAGAAATCATGCTGCTCATTGCTATGTAGGACCACTTTTTAAAAGTCTGTTGTAAGTCAAAAGCCAGAAGTGAACATTTCTAAGACGGCATAGTCTTAGAAATTTTTGCATTTTAGTCTTAGTCATTTTTGCATCATCACACATGGAAATCAATGTCTCTATTTTAATAATTAAAGAGTCAAGTAACTACATATGCTTATTTGAATGTTTAGTACATTTATCTAACTGTGTTATGGTTTAAATATGTTCATGTAGTGAAATGGTGTATTTTACAAGCAGTCATTTAATTGATTCTGACATTTCACATTCTTACGTATGTAATGCATTGACTTAGCCTATGTGATTAATAAAATGCATCTAATATTTTCTCTATTTCCTACACTCTCTTTTCAAGGCAAAAAAGGAAATTAAATACCTCAAAACCTTTTCACCTTTGTGATTTTGTAACTTATGCTTTAGAAGAGAGTGAGTTTTTTCTTCTTTTAAGTTTAACCTTAGTTACTGAACTATGCATATCAGTGCAGCTCACATTATCTATTAAGAAATAGAATAATGTGCTATAGATTAATCAAATGCATATGGAATATATAACCATTCTGTTAGTTACAAGCCATGAGTTGCAGAGTGCTCTGACTTTGAACTTCCAAGATTTCAGGTACAATTGCATCCTAATTGCAGGATTGTGTTGCTCTTTTATTTCTAGCTTCAGAACTAATGAGAGATAATTATACTATAAAAAAAGACATCCTCAAAAAAAGGAGACATTCTCTGTGAACAGTATTACCAGATTTTGAACATACAATATGCTTTTTATCCAGATCTATACTCTCAAGTCCTCAAATACTTAAATTAATGGAATGTTGAAGCAGTTACTTGCTTTTCACATGTGTTTCAATTTACATAAGGGCTGCTTTAGAACAGAATGGTGTCTTGCATCAGAAATAAGAAGGAACAGATAAGCTCATTTAACTAATTCAGAGTTGATAAGCTTCAATTGATCAAGAAACAAATAGATAAATCACAGCAGTAAAAATAGTGCACAGCAACTAAATATAGTGAATCATATTTAAGGATATGGAAACAAAACAAAACACTAAAACTCTGCTCTATTTTGGATAGATGGGCCAATAAAAAGTAGATTCTATAGAGTGCACCATCATGAACATCAAAAGATATCCTGGATTTCTGAAAATTAATTCCTGCTGAGAATAGTTTTATTAATTGTGGTTTATAGTGTAGATGATGAAAAAAATTGATTTCACATGAACCACAGCCACTTCATAAGATTTCAGATGGGTCAAGCTTAGTGAACCAACTTTGCAAGGTAATAAATTCCACCTTCCTAGGTCTCCTTGTCTGGAATGGCCTCCATCATCCTACTCTCTATTCTTTCAAACTCAGAGTCCTATTAAAGTTTCATGATTTCTGTGGGGTTTTCCTCAATGATACTAATATTTGCCATCTATTTTGGAACTTTTACAATTTGTTACATACATGAAGCCTGGCATATAGTTAGGACTCTATAACTATCTTTCTTAAGTAAAAATGAATAAACATGTGTTTGGGATACAAGGAGAAAGTCATATTTTGCAGAGTGCTTTATGGAGTCTTGCTCAATAACTATTGATGACTGCCATGTGCTTCTTGCATGGTTCACTGAAAAGGACCCAATAACACTTCTGTGGTTTTTCTGCCAAAACTGCATGACCTGAAACTAATAATGAGAAAACATTAGACAAACCCAAATTGAGGGACATTCTAGAAAACAAATAGCCTGTATTCTTCAAGATGTCAAGGTCATAAAATATAAGAAATACAAATTAATAGAAAAACTGAGAAACTCATTCAGATTAAGGAAGATTAAAGAGACATAACAGCTAAATTCATTGACTAACTCTGGATAGGAGCATGGCCCAGGAAAAAGTCTTTCTTTTCTTTCTTTTCTTTCCTTCTTTCCTTCCTTCCTTCCTTCCTTCCTTCTTTCTTTCTTTCAAAATGGTAACATTTTAATAAAAAGTATGTGACATACAATAATATTATATCAATGTTAATTTCCTGGATTTTAATAATTACAATATAGTTCTGTAAGAGAATATCATAGTTTTTATACATACACATTGATGTATTCGGGGGTAAAGGGTCATCATATACGCAAATAACTCTCAAACAATTCAGGAAAACAAGGTATCTGGAAGGATGGGGAACGGGGGAGAGAGAGAAAGCAAATATGATAAAATGTTAATATTGGGAATCTGGCAAAAGGACATAAGAGAATATTTTGAACTAGCTTTTTAATTAGTATTAAGTTTGAAATAAATTTAGTATAAAATTTAAATAAATATTGATGAAGGCAAGCTAAATTTCATATTCATCTTTCCTAGTTATTATAAGGGACTGACAAATAAAGTGCTCTTTTTAAAACATCCTGACTAATCCAACATTCCTCCTTCCACTACAAAAACTCACGGTCAAATTCACAAATAAAAGAGAAGGTGAAAACTGATTATTTCAAACAAGTAAGGCAGAAATTTAAATGGGTCAGAGATATTTCTAAGTTTTTAGAAGAGAAATCTTTAATGGAGGGTATATGGCCATTAACCATAGGCTCATACTGAATTCGTTAAAACATTCATTCTTCCATTCACTCAGGGATACTCATCGAGTGTGTGTTGGGCTCTTTTTGTGCATTTGTGTTTGTAAATATGGCATGATTCCATCTCTGCTTAAAGTTGCTCAATCAGGGGTCATTGCACAAAGTGCGATATTTATTGCCTAGTGATTGCTATTGCTTTAAGTCATAAGTCAGATATCTTCCAGGAACCCATATTTTACAGTTGTTTGCTAATTACTTAAAGAAATATCAAAATGGTCTACATTCTGCTCTTACTCCAAGCCCCTACAAAACTGATTCTATGAAATCTAATTTATTTTGTTATTCTTAGGATTCACTATATATTTGCAAATTGCAAACGTAACACATCTAGGAGAAATAAGTATAAGTTTTTCTGGAAAACTGAAGTATCAAAAATTGGAAATAATCAACACACCATAAATTAAAGAACAATCTTTTACTTTCAAAAGTAGATCAGTAGACATTGCTCAATATTTTTTCCATGTGTGAAGTAACACAGACAACATGGTAATATCAGAAATTGAGAGAATTAGAAATTACCGGCGTATAAGAAATCATATTACAGTACTAAGAAGAAAAAGATTATCAAGCAAAAGTTTATCTAAATAATTTTACTAATGTATATCTTGCTTAAACTAAGGTTTACTTTGGTTTGGCTCAGTAGGTTTAGTTCGATACTGACTGTTCTTTTAATAACTAGTACAACTTTGGATTTAGTATTTGCATACAAAGAAGTATGAATTTCTATATTTCCTAAAATACGTATGCAAACTTCATTTAATCATAGAGCTCTTTCAGATATTTATGGAATACTAAATGTTTATGCTATTGGGGATTGCTTTTGAAATCCTGTATTTTGAACAGCTTTGTCTTTTTGGATAGATGTATTTTATTAATAAATGTTTCATGTAAAAGCTGCCAATAGTGAGGATAATCTCATTAATTTTTTCTCAAGTAGCTTATTTTAATTGCAGTCCATATTTTTATTGACACATAACGTCATTCTTTCTAGACACAAAGTGAAACCCATAACAAAATTTTGATAAAATTCACTTCAGAGTTTGCTCTCATTTAGGAAGTACCAATTTGTTTTTCTGTTTTTTGTTTCTTTCGGCATTTTTTTAAAATATCAAAACATTAATGAAGGGGGTATAGGTACTTTTGTTTCAAGAATACCTTGCATAATGCGTAAATCAGGGCTTTTGGTGTGTCCATCACTAGAAGAGTGTTCATCGTACCCGATAGGAAAGTTTTTTTTATTTGTTTATTTATTTATTTATTTATTTACTTTTATTTCAGAATATTATGGGATATAAACGTTTTGGTTACATAAATTGCTTTTGTACCATTTGAGTTGAAGTTACAAGTGTGCCCATCCCCCAGATAGTGTCTATTGTACCCGTTAGGTGTGAATTTACCTGTCCTCTCTTCCTTCTTCCCACCCGCTTGATTTCTGATGAATGCTATTTCCACATGGAAATATGAATATGCACATGAGTGATGTTCGATTAGTTCCAATTTAATGATGAATACAGGAGGTATTTTTTTTTCCATTCTTGTAATACTTCACTTAGAAGAATGGTCTCCAGCTCCATCCAGGATAATATAAGAGGTATTAGTTCACCATTTTTTTTATGGCTGAGTAGTACCCCATGGTATACATATACCACATTTTATTAATCCACTCATGAATTAATGGGCACTTGGGTTGTTTCCACACCTTTACAAATGTGAATTGTGTTGCTATGAACATTCGAGTGCAGGTGTCTTTCTTATAAAATGTCCTTTTTCCCTTTGGGTAAATATCCAGTGGTGAGATTGCTAGATCAAATGGTAGTTCTACTTTTAGTTCTTTGAGGTATCTCCATACTGTTTTTCATACAGGTTATACTTCTTTGCAGTCCCACTAGCAGTGTTTGAGTGTTACTATCTCTCTGCATCCATACCAACATTTGTTGTTTTGTGTCTTTTTGATAAAAGCCATTCTCACTGGAGTTAAGTGATATGTCATTGTGGTTTTGATTTGCATTTCCCTGATGATTAGAGATGTTGAGCATTTTTTCATATGTTTGTTGTGCATTTGTCTATCTTCATTTGAAAAGTTTCTGTTCATGTCTTTGTCCACTTTTTAATGGGATTGTTTGATTTTTTTCCTGCTATTTTACTTGAGTTCTTATAGATTTTAGTTATCAGCCCTTTATTGGATGTATAGCTTGCAAATATTTTCTCCTATTCTGTGGGTTGTCTATTCACTCTAAAGATTGTTTCCTTGGCTGTGCAGAGCTTTTTAATTTGATCAGGTCCCATTTATTTATTTTTGTTGTTGCCGTCATTGTCTTTGGGGTCTTCTTCATAAATTCTTTGGGCCAATGCCTGTAAGAGTTTTTCCAACATTTTCTTCTAAAATTCTTTTGGTTTCATGCCTTAAGTTTAAGTCAAGTTTATGTGCATAGCGATTTTTGTAGTATTGAGAGTCCTTTTTTTTCTGCTTCTGGTTAATCTAGCAAGATGCCTGTCAATTTTGTTTGCCTGTTCAAAGAACCAACAATTTGTTTCATTAATCTTCTGTATAGTTTTTTAGATATAGATTTCATTTAGTTCTGCTCTGATCTTGGTTATTTCTTTTCTTCTGCTGGGTTTGGGATTGGTTTGCTCATCCTTATCCAATTCCTTGAGATGATTCTTTAGATTATTGATTTGTGATCTTTCTGTCTTTTGGATGTAGGAATTTATGGCTATGAACTTTCCTCTGATCACTGCTTTCACTGTATCCCACAGATTTTGATAACTTGTGTCCCCTTTATCATTTAGTTTAAAGAATCTTTTGATTTTCATCTTAATTTCCTCCTTGACCCAACCAACATATAGCAGTAGGTTGTTTAGTTTCTATGACTTTGTGTAGAGATGCATGTTTCTGTGGCAGTTGATTTGTAATTTTATTTCACCATGGTCTGAGAAGATGTATAGTATAATTTGTATTTTTTAAAGGTAAGTTTCCCACACCAATCTACCGCCCTAATCCCCACTCATATATTGAAGGGCACTTAATGGATTCCAAATCTTTGCAATTGTGAATTGTACTGTGATAAACATTTGAGTTCAGGTGTCTTTTTGATAAAATGACTTCATTTACTTTGGGTAGATACCCAGCAGGGAAATTTCTAGATTGAATGGTAGGTATACATTTATTTCTTTGAGGAATCTCCGTACTATTTTCCATACTGATGGCACTAATGTGCAGTTCCACCAACAACATATAAGCCTTCCTTTCTCTTTGCAGCCACACCAGCATCTATTGTTTTTTGACTTTTTAATAATGCCAGTTCTGACAGGGTTAAGGTGGTATGATGTGCTTTGTTTGTTTGTTCGTTTGTTTTCTCTCTTTTTTTTTTATTTCTGCATATTATGGGGCACAAATGTTTAGGTTACATTGCCCTTGTTCCCCACCCCCGAAGTCAGAGCTTCAAGCGTGTCCATCCCCCAAATGGTGCACATTGCATTCATTATGTTTGTATATACCCATCCCCTTCTCCCCCCTCCCATCTGCCCGACGCCCAATAAATGTTATTCCTATATGTGCACTTAGGTGCTGATCAGTGAAACCAATTTGCTGGTGAGTACATGTGGTGCTTATTTTTCCATTCTTGGGATACTTCACTTAGTAGAATGAGCTTTTATTTGCATTTCCCTGATAATTAATAATGTAGAACCTTTTTTTTGATATGCTTGTTGCCCATTTGTCTATCTTCTTTCAAAAAAACTTCTGTTCATGTATTTTGCCCACTTTTTGATGGGGCTTTTTGTTTTTTCTTGCTGTTTTTTTTTTTTTTTTGAGATTTTTGTATATTCTGGATACCAGTTCCTTGTCAGATGTACAGTTTACAAACATTTTTTCCTATTCTGTAGATTGTGTATTCATTCTGTTGATTTCCTTTGCTATGCAGAAGCTTTTAAATTTAATTAAGTCTCATTTATTTATTTTTGTTGTTTCTGTATTTGCCTTTGGGGTCTTAGTCATAAGTTCTTTGCTTTGGCCAATGTCTAAAAGAGTTTTTCCTACATTTTCTTCTATAATTTTTATGGTTTCATGCCTTACATTTAAGTATTCAATTCATCATGAGTTAATTTTTATATACAAAGAGAGAGAGAGATTCTGTTTCATTCTTCTGCATGTGGTTATCCAATTTTGCCAGCATCATTTATTGAATAGGGCTTCCTTTCCCCAATGTATGTTGTTGTCTGCTTTATCAAAGATCTGACTGTTGCAGGTAGATGGTTTTATTTCTAGGTTCTCTATTCTGTTTCATTGGTCTATGTCTCTATTTTTATATCATTACCACGCTGTTTTGGTTACCATAGACTAATTTTAAGTGAGGCAATGTGGAGCTGCCAGATTTATTTATTTTACTTAAGTTTGCTTTGGTTATTCAGGCTCTTTTTTTCTCTTCCAGATGAAGCTTAAGATTATTATTTCTAGATTTGTGAAATATGATGCTGGTATTTTGATGGAGATTGCACTGAATCTGTAAACCACTTTGGACAATATGGACATTTTAACAATGTTGATTCTACCAATCCATGAGCAGGTGATTTTTTCCATTCGTTTGTATCATCTATGGTTTCTTTCATCAGTGTTTTGTCGTTTTCCTTTTTGAGGTTTTTAACCTATTTTGTTAAGTATATTCCTTGGTATGTAACTATTGTGAATGTTGTCGAGTTCCTCATTTGACTCTCTGCTTGACTGTTATTAATATATATAAAAATTCTTCAAACTGAATGATAAAGGGAACTCAAACTTTCAAAATCTATGGGATATAGAGAAAGCAGTCCTAATGGGAAAATTCATAGCCTTTGATGCTTGCATCAAAAAGACAGAAAGATCACATATTAACAACATAATGTCACATCTCAAAAAACTAGAAAAAGAACAAACCAAACCCAAAAGTCAGTGGAAGGAAAGAAATCACAAAGCTTGGAGCAGAACTAAACAAAATGAAAATCGAAAAAACAATACAAAGGATCAATGAGACAAAAAGTTGATTCTTTGAAAAGATAAATAAAATCGATAGACTAGTAACCTGATGAACCAGAAATAGAAGAGAAAGGGCTCAAATAACCTCAATCAGAAATGAAAAAGGAGACATTACAACTGATACTGCAGAAATACAAAATACTGTCTGTGACTACTATGAGAACCACTATGCAAACAAACTGGAAATCTGGAAGAAATGGATAAATTCTTAGAAAACACAACCTCTCAAGCTTGAATCAGGAAGAACTAGCAACCCTGATCATACCAATAATGAGCACCGAGATTGAAGCAGTAATAAAATGTCTCTCAATAAAAAATTATGAAAGACTAGATGTATTCACAGGCAAATTCTACCAAACCTACAAAGAAAAACTGGTATGTATCCTACAGAAACTGTTTCATAACATCAAGATGGAGGGAATCCTCCCTAACTCACTCTATGAAGGCAGTCACAGGCCCAAGGTGCCATTTTGAAAGTTTGATACTCGTCTGTGCCCTGTTCTAGGGCTGAATTTGAGCTTGACACAGCTGAAGTCCCCACTTGGCTGGGGCGGAACAGGGAAACCAGGCTTTCTAGCATGCATCCGGGGCATTGCCAACCATCCTGCAGCCAGCTGCTATGGGACTGGGTCTTGAAAGAACTGCACTCCCAGTTTCCTGCCAGGACAGCCTGCCTGAGAAGAGCCTCTCACATTCTGGTCACAGGCCCAGTGTACCATTTTGGGAGTTTGAAAGTTGGGCAGTGCCCTGCTCTTCAGTTGAATTCAGGCTGATTAACTGCAGTTGTCACCCATCTGAGGATGGACAGGGCAATCCAAGCTCTCCTACACACACCTGAAACAATTTTGATCACCTTGCCATGGGATGTTGTGGAGTCAAATTGTGAGTGGAAAGCACTGCCCCAGCATCTTGCATATGCTGTTTTCCTGGAAGGGGCCTCACACTCTGCGGTCACCTGCCCAAGGTACCAGTTGTAGGAGTTTAAATCTGGGAAGTACCCCACCCTTAGGTTCAGACTAACACAGCTGCAGCTGCCACCCAGCTGAGGAGTGACAGCGGAGCCCAAGCCCTTCTAAGTACACTTAGGACAATACCCACCACCCTGTTACAGGTAGCTGTGGGACTGGGGACTAGCCAGCCCAATCCATTGCAGCTACCAGTAATACCAACGTGGACCACTTGGACCCTAGTAAGTGTTCCACCACCTCTACTGCTATCTCCCACATCACATCAGCTGCTCAGGGGTCTACGAACCCACTCATACACCTGGTACTCTGCTCCAACTACTAGCTCCTGAACAAGCCACTCGAAAGCCCAAAAATTTCCCCCAGAACACACTAATACTGCTCCAACATAAGCTGTTCTGGTACCTAAAATCAGGCACACTCAGCCCACTGCTTGTACCACAGAGGCCCAAGACTGGCTACCAATCGAGTCCCCATCAAAACTTCACCACAGCCACAACTAATAGCTGTTTCCTATGCCACCAAGAAAATAACAGATACCACTAACCCTATGTACTGCCTAAGAAATCATACAAAGATCACACTACTGCAGGCACCCAAAATAAAAGCCAAAGTTTCCTACTCAACCAGAAACATATATACATCTTCTGGAAAAAATTATTCCCTTTGAAAGCAATTTCAAAACATCAGAACAAGTGACTGCTACATCCCATGCACAGATATCAATAGAAGGACACAGGAAACCTGAAAAAGCAAGTAAATAAGACACTGCAAAGGACCACAACAATTGTACAGCAATGTATCCAACCAAAAAGAATTCCTTACAATGCCAGGTAAAGAATTCCAAATATTGATTCTAAAGAAACTCAATGATATGGAAGAGAAATCTGAAAACCAAAACAAAATAAATCTGAAAATCAATTGTGGATATGAATGAGATAGCTCTCATTAAAAAAGAACCAAAGAGCAATCCTAGAGCTGAAAAAATCATTGAAGGAAATACAAAACATATTCAAAAGCTGCAAGAACAGGCTAGATTAAACAGAATAAACTCAGAACTTGGAGACAGGGCTTTTGAAATAATCCAGCAGACAAAAATAATGGGGAAAAAAAGGAATAAAAAAGAAGGAGAAAAGCCTTCAAGACATCTGGGACTACACAAAGCAACAAAACTTACAATTTTTCAGTATTCCTGAGGCGGAAGACAGATCAAAATATTTATAAAACTTACTTAAGAAAATAATCAATGAAAACTTTACAGGACTAGCAAGAAAGATGGATATTTAGATACAGAAGGCCAAATAATCCCCAGGCAAATACATTGCAGAAAGGACTTCACCACAGGATTTTATAATCAGAATGAATGAAGTCAAAGCAATAAAATTTTAAAATTAACAAGAGAAAAGCATCTAATCACCCATAAAAGAAACCCCATCAGATGAACAGCAGACCTCTCAGCAGAAACCTTACAGAGCAGAAGAAAATGGGGTGGCATTTTCAAAATGCTGAAAGAAAAAACTTGCCATCCAAGAATTGTCTATTCTGTTAAAATAAGCTTCACAAACAAAGGAGAAATAAAGTCTTTCTCAGATAAGCAAATGCTGAGAGATTTTGTCACCACTAGAACGACCCTACAGCAAATACTCAAAATCTTAAACATGGAAACAAAAGGTCAAATATTCACCATCATGAAATCACACAAAAATATAAAACTTATAAGTCTTATAAAACAATCACACAAAGGAGGAAGAAAAAGAAATTAAATGGCAACCTGACAGCAGTTCAGCTAAAAAAAAAAAAAAAAAAAGATAAAAGAAAGAAATTATAAAACAACTAGAAATTAACTAACAATATGACAAGAAAGCCTCATATGTCACTATTAATCTTGAACACAAATGGATTAAATGCTCTACTTAAAAACTATAGATTGACAGAATGGATAATAAAAGATCCACTATATACTGCTTAAAAGAAACTCATTTTACCCATAAAGACTCATATAAGCCAAAAGAAAAGGGTCGAAAAAGATATTCCATAAAAAGAGAAACAAAAACTAGCAGAAGTAGTTATATTTATATGAGATTTTAAATCAAAAACAGTAAAATAAAAACATCGTTATAGAATGATAAAAGGATCAATTTAGCAAGAGAATATAATGACCATAAATATATATGCACTCAATGTCAGAGCACCTAGATCTACAAAACAAATATTAATAATCCTAAAGAAAGAGAAAGACAGCAATGTAATAATAACAGGGGACTTCAATATCTCACTTACAGGACTAGACAGATCATCAAGATAGAAAACCAACACAGAAGCATTGGACTTTAAAACAAATAGACTTAACAGATATTTATGGAATATTCCACCCAACAACTACAGAATATACATTCTTTTCATCAGCAAATGGAACATTCACCAAGGTAGACTGCATTTTAGGCCACAAAGCAAGTCTTAGTACATTTAAAAAAAATCAAAATCATTTCAAGTATCTTCCCAGGCCACAAAGGAATAAAGCTAGAAATCAGTACAAAGAGGGACTTCAGAAACTATATAAACACACGGAAATTAAACAACATTTTCCTGGGTTAATGAAGAAACAAATATGGAGACTAAAAACTTTTTGAAATGAATACAAATGAAAACATAATATACCAAAACCTGTGGGATACAGTAAAAGAAGTAGTAAAAGGGAAGTCTATAACGTTAAATGCCAACATCAAAAAAGTAAAAAGATTACAAATCAACAACCTAACATCACACCTCAAGAAACAAGAAAAACCAGAACAAATGGAAGCCAGAGTTAGCAGAAGTAAAGAGATAAAAAAGATCAAAGCAGAACTAAATGGAATAGAGCCCAGAAAACAATACAAAGCATCAACAAAGTGAAAAGTTGGTTCTTCAAAAACTAGACTAACCAAGAAGAGAGAAGGTCCAAATAAACACAATCAGAAATGAAAAAGAGGACATTACAACTCATATCACACAAATAAAAAAGATCATCAGAGACTATTATGAAAACTTTATGTTCATAAACTAGAAAACCTAGAGGAAATGGGCGAATTCCTAAAAATGTACAAATTCCTGAGATTGAACCAGGAAGAAATAGGGCTCCTGAATAGAACAATAATGCGTCACAATATTGAATTAATGATAACAAGTCTTTCAAGAAAAAAAGCCCAGGATCACATAGATTCACAGCCAAATTCTATCAGATGTACAAAGAAAAACTGGTACCAATCCCAATGAAACTGTTCTGAAAGACAGAGGAGGTGAGAATCCTCCCTAACTCATTCTAGGAAGCCAATTTTACCCTGATACCAAAGCCAGGAAAGATTGTAACAAAAAAAGAATACTAAAGACCCATATCTTTGATGAACATAGACACAAAGTCCTTAACAAAACACAAGCAAACTAAATCTTACAGCACATTGAAAGCATAATTCACCACAATCAAGTGAGTTTTATCCCAGGGATGCAAGGATGGTTCAACATACTCACCACATAAATAAAATTAAAAACAAAAAGCATGTGATCATTTAAATAGATACAGAAGAAGTTTTCAATAAATTCCAGCATCCCTTCATGATAAAATTTCTCAAAAACTTGGCATAGAATGAACATACTTCAAAATAGTAAAAGCCATATATGACAAACCCAAAGCCAACATCAAAATGAACGGGAAAAAGTTGAAAGCATTCTCCCTGAGAACTGGAACAAGACAAGGATGCCTACTTTCACCACTCCTATTCAACATAGTACTAGAAATCCTGGCCAGAGCAATCAGGCAAGAGAAAGAAATAAAGTATTAATACATCCAAATTGGAAAAGAGGAAGTCAAATTATCTTTGTTTGCTGATAATATGCAAGGATGTCACCAAAAGACTGCTAGATTTGATAAATGAATTCAAATGAATCATATTATGGCTACACAAGGAGACTCAAAGGGGTATAAAGTGGGAAGGGGTGAGGAACAAAATATTACCTGTGGGGTACAATGTACACTACTTGGGTGATGGATACACCAAAAGCTCAGACCCCACCAATATGCAATACATATGTAACAGAATTAAACTTGTGCCCCCTAAATCTATTAAAATAAACAAAAATTTTAAAACAAAAATCCCAAAGACATAAATTTAAAATAAGACCTATCAACATGGTTTTATGATTTTTTCTTGCAGCATTTAGCTATATAGATGCAGGCATGGAGTAGATGGGTAGATTCAACTAATTGTTATATGCATTTTCAAAATTCCATAATTGCTTTCTCTGCCTTTTTTGCTTATAAATTTAAAGTTTTTATGCAAATGTGTCAGCCTAAGTTACTCTGAATATGTCATGTCTATTATCCTTGCATAATATACTCTCTCTATATATTTTATATATCCTTATATAACATAAGAATATATATATATAGGATATATATATATATATATATATTGCTTATATTTGTTGTTTGTTTCCACATTATTTCATTCTCACCCTTGTGCCTTCCACCATGTTGGTGTCAGATTTGTAATAATTTTCTAGTTTCCACTTAGCTTCCATTATAGCTAAATTAAATGTCTTATTTAGTTAAATAGAAAAGATATTTCTAACCACCAAATCATGGTTAAAAATATCTGTATTTGTTATAGCTCATCTCCTAGAATAGGAAAAAATGTTGCCAAGAATCATATTTGTCTTTCTCATTAATATTTTCATCTTCAAATGTTCTAGGGTACTTAGAATATTGAAATAAACCAACCAGCAAGCAAATTTGTATTTGTTTATATCTGATGAAGCTATTAATATAAAATATATTTCCAGAAACTATACAAAACTAAATTCAAACTTAATTTTACCCCTTATTTAAAGCACAAACCTGTTAGTTCTTGTTCCTAGAGAAAAATAGAAAGGCATGATAATAAAATCTACCTGTAGCTACACTATAATCTATGAAAATTTGACCAGATAGTCATGGAGACATTATTACCTAAATGTCTGAAATTCTCCATAGACTGCTGCCTTCAAAAGGTTCACAGTAACCTCATGACTCAGGACCAGTGGCTTTAATTCTTACTTCTCCTAACAATACATGTAGTGCATAAAACATTTCCAACACAAAAAGGTGAAATGTAAAACTAAAGCCCTACTCTATGATGTTTAAGTCATAATTGTTGAGCTTCACCTAAATTATCTGTATAATTGGGGCACATGATCTCATATTATTTTTTCCTATCTATGGTGGTGTTTTAATTTTTTATTTAGATTATAAAATGACTGTAGATTACAATCTGCTTACATATTTCCATGCAACATTGGTTTATCTTTCCTTCTCATTTGAATTTTTAACTAAAATATTGCTCTATTAATTTTTTTGTTGCCTTGGTAGATTAATCATGCCGGCTTTTGTTTTCCTACACTTCTATTCTGATTTCTTATTACCAAAATTCTTTCCTAATAATTAAAATCATTTGTGTTTGCATTCTACAACAATGGATGTTACAATTTTACTTGCTTCAATAAAGATCCCATTAAGTGGGTATAAATGAATTCTAGGGACACTAAATCCATATAAGCTTACTGATGACCTGTATCATACATTATTAGTATAGTCTGCTCTAACATTTTAGCTGCATGCTTAGCAAAAATAAAGCAATAGAAGGAAATTTGTGAAGCTACACTTCTGTCATTACACATTATAGGATCAACACATCACCTCAGCAGAGTTTTCCTGTGCCAGGAATCATAAGCAAATAATCCCTTCCTATTGTCTTTCTAAGGAGTGGTAACTCAGACCACATAAATCTTGAGAGAATGTGACAGAATTAGAGAGGCAAGATCCCCTTGATTTTTCAGTCATCAGCTTGAACCAGTTTTCTCTGCAGTATTTTAAATTTATATTCAACTTAGAAATATTTTCGGTTTTCAATATTTTTTTTCATACTTTCTCCTCCCAATTTTCATAGCTTTAAGGCCTAAATGGTTTTATGATTAATGGTTCACAAAATTTCAGAAGAAGGTATTTTTTCCCTAGGGTAATTTTTTTAACATTTAATAGTATCCTTTAATCTTTCATAGTTTGGACAGTATTATAGCTAAAGCTTTATTTAAAGTTATATGATAGAGTTTAAAATTTTAAAACAAAATTTCTGTGAAAATGTAAAGTTTATGTATCATAGCTAAGATTGTTACATTTCATAGGCCCATTATGTTGAACATCCTTTTAAATTACCATAATCAACAAAATAAATTCATAAAATGCAAATTAACATTAATTATAGTAAAGCTTTCCTATGTAGTATAAATTATTTAGCTACATGGCTAACTTTTATTGCTGAATGTTACACTTATACTATAATATTTAAAACTGCATTTACATACATTCACACATACATTACTATATATATATTGCAAATGAGTTTATTCCCATTTTTGACTTGATATAAGCAAAAGACTACAATCTTTTTATTAAAATTAAAGTGAAAGCATATTAATGCATGTATAACCATTCAAATTACTGTTTTTTTCTTAATAATATATGTTCTCATCAATTTAAATTCTATAAGGTTTACCAAAAAGAGAAAATGGTTTTCTAATAATAGGATAATTAGAAAGAGAGCAACATGGTAAAACAATAAGCCAGAGACACTTTTTCCTCCCATAGAACTACTGATGCAAAAACACATGATCAATTCCTTTTATGAGAAATCCATAAACCAGAAAAGATGCTTCTCTATGCCCAGGCAAACATAAAACCAGCTGTGTTAAAGTCAGTAGGAAAAATTGTGGCACTCTTTTTCACAGTCCCTCGCACTGCCACAGCATCACATGATTATAAGGAATCTCTTAGCTCCCAGCTTCTCCCTGGGATGGGAACAACAAAACTAGACTATATATCCAACATTCTGACTTTTTTAGAGGGGTAGAGCCCTGCCTGAGAAACTGGCTTCTATCTCACTTTTCTAGGGTGCTGATGGGACCTGGCATAGTCTAGATGCCTGGGAGTTACAGAGAAGAAAAGAACTAGGTGGCATGCTGCTGCTGCACAGTACCCACGGTATAACTAATGGAAGTCAATAAAGGTTGGCAGCTTCTTGTTAAGTAGGAAAAAGAAGACTGGATCATTGATTCAACTTTCTGGCTTTTCAGAGGTCTGCCCCAAGAACTGGCTTCCATATTGCCTATTTCTGAGTACTGATAAAACCCAGTATAGTCTAGATACTTGGGGGCCACTGAGAGATAAAAGAGCTTGGAATAGTTCTGTTGTCTCAAAGGATCCACATATAGCATACAGGCACCAGGAGAAGCAAAAGATTATCAGCACCTAAAACAACAAAACTGGAAAGCCCTTTAATATTGAATCAACATACACAACTCCACATAATTCCAGACAGGACACATCTACATAAAAGGCTTGAACGTGCTCCCAGAATCTCTAGCTCAGCTTATCAGTGAAGGTCTTTCCCTGTATGAAGCCAATCTATAAAGAATGAGAGAGAGGTGCTTTTTCAAATGTGTGAATACCAACACAAAGATACAAGTAACATGAAGAAGCAGGAGGAAATGACCCAATCAAAATAACAAAATAAGTCTCTAGAAAATTACCTTAAAGAAACAGAGGTATTTGAATTACCCAACAAAGAATCTAAAATAATTATAGAGATGCTCAAGAAGCTCAGGAAAATGATGCATGAGCAAAATGAGAATGTCAACAAAGAGGTGGGAAATATAAAAAAAGTACACAAACATATGTTTTGGAGCTGAAAAATGCAATATCTACATTGAAAAATTTGCTAGAAGAGTTCGACAGCAGACTTAATCAAGCAGAAGAAAGAATTAGTGAATTTGAAGACAGGTCATTTTAAATTATCCAGTCATAGGAGCAAAAAAGAAAAAAGAATGAAAAAATAGTGAAAAACGCATAAGGGACTTAGAATATACAAGTAAATGGAACGTATTGTGTTATGGGAGTTTCAGAAGAAGAAGAGAGAGAGAAAGGAAGAAAAAGCTATTTAAAGAAATAATGACTAAAACACTTCAAAATCTGCAGAAGACAATAGCTATCCAAAAAGACCAATAAAATGTCAACCCGGATAAATCAAAGTAGTCCACAATGAGACACATTATAATCAAATTATCAAAAGTCAATGATGAAGAGAATTTTGATAGTAGGAGTAGAAAGGCAACTTGCCATGATCAAATGAATCCCTATGAGACTATCGGCAGAGTTTTCAGCAGAAACTGTGGTCAGAACATAGTGAGATGACATATTGAAAGTGCTGAAAAAAGAAAATGGCCAACCAAAAAAAAAAAAAACAAAACTATGTTAGGCATAGGCAAAACTGCTTTTTAAAAGTGAAGGAGAGTTAAAGACTTTCCCAGATAAACAAAATCTTAGGGAGCTCATCACCACTAGATTTGCCTGTAAGAACTACTAAAGGGAGGCTTTCAAGATGAAACCAAGAGACACTATAGCATCAGAAAAGCATATAAACGTATAAAGCTCACTGGTAAAGATAAATATATATACAAATACAGAATATTGTAATACTGCAATTTGGTGCATGAATCATTTTTCACTTCTCGTATAGCGGTTAAAACACAAAAGTATTGAAAAATAACTATAACTGCATATAATGTTAATGCATACACAACATAAACATACGTAATTAGTGACATTGATATCATAATGTGTAAAGGGAGAGTAGTAATAATGTAAAGTTGTATGTGCTTGAACGTAAGTTGCTATCAGCTTAAAATAGATTGCTTTATTAGGTAAGCCCCATAGCAACCACAAAGAATACACCTATATAAGACATAAAGGAAAATGAGAAAGAAACGAAAGCAGGCCACATCAAAAAATCAATAAAACACTAAAGAATAAAGCAAGAGAGAAAAAAGAGGAGCAAAAGAACTATAAGAAACACAGAAAAATTAACAAAATGACAATAATAAATCCTTTGCCATCAGTAATTACTTTGATTATAAATGGCTTAGCCTTCCCAATCACAAGACACAGAATGGCTAAATGGATTAAAAAAAACCCAACAAGATCTACCATATACCATCTATAAGAGACTCACTTTAGATTTAAGAACACACAAAGACTGAAAGTAAAAGGATGGAAAAAGATTACTGCATGCAAATGGTAACAAAGAATAAGGGTGGCCATAGTTTTATCAGACTTTAAGCCAAAAACTGCCACAAGAGACAAAGAATTGCTTTGTATTAATATAATACTAAAAGGGTCAATTTACCAGGGGGATATAATAATTATAAGTATGTATATACCCAAATATATGAGGCACACATTGACACAACTAAAGGGAAAAATAGACAACAATTCAATAACAGTAGGAGATCAATATTTAACTTTAAGTAATAAATGGAAAACTCAGACAGAAGATCAGTAGCAAGCAGAGAATTTGAAAATTATAGACCATAGGTACCTAGCAGACATATACAGAACATTTCAGCAGTTTAAAGCAATAAACACCTTTATGAAGAAATAAGAAATATTTTCAATAAGCAACCTGACTCTATATGCCAAGAACCTAAAAAGAGAAGAGAAACTAAACCCAAAGTTTGCAGATTGGAGAAAGTCACAAAGATCAGACCAAAAATAAATGAAAAAGGGTATAGATAAAAATAAAGGAAGAAATAAACAGAAATGAGTTGCCTTTTGAACAGATCAACTAAATCGATAAACCCTTAGTTACATTAAGAAAAAAAGGAATATTATTCAAGTGAACAAAATCAAAATTGAAAGTGGAGGCATTATAACTGATGCCCCAGAAATAAAAAATATTAAAGGAGACCACTATAAACAATTATATGCCAACTAATTAGTTAGGCTATAAGAAATGGGTAAATGGGTAGAAATATCCATGCTACCAAGACTGGATCAAGAGGAAATAGAAAATCTGAACTTATTTATGGCTAGTTATGAGATTAAATAAGTAATCAAAAATCTCCCAACAAAGAAAAAAAACAGGACCATGTGACTGCAACAAAGAATTAGTGCAAATCCTTCTCAAAGTCTTCCAAAACATTGAATAAGAAAGAATACTTCCAGACTCATTTTTTCAGTCTAGCATTGCCCTGATAACAAACCACACGAAGACACAACAGGAAAAGAAAACTACAGGTCAGTATCCCTAGTGAATATAGATGCAAAAATGCTCAACAAAATACTAACAAACTGAATTCAACAATACATTGAAAGAATCATACACGATGACTGTATGGGAATTTTCCCTGGGATGCAAAGATGGCTCACCATTCAAAAATCAATCAATATAATTAACTAAATTAAAAGAATGAAGACTAAAAATCACTTGATCGTGTCAATAGATATAGAAAAAGCATTTCACAAAATTCAATACTCTTTCATGATGAAAACACTCAACAAACTAGGTATAAAAAGAAATTACTTCACTATAATAAAGGACATATATGAGAAGCCCATAGCTAATGCCATACTCAATGATGACAGACTGAAAGATTTCCCTCTAAGATGAAGAACAAGGCAAGAATATCCACCTGACATTTCTATTCAACATAGATACTAGAATTTCTAGCCAGAACAATTAGGCATGCAAAAAAGGTATTCACAACAGAAAGAAAGAAGAAAAATTATCCCTTTTTGCAGATGATATGATCTTATATGTAGAAAACCCTAAACATTCTACCAAAACACTGTTAGAAAAAAATAAACGAATTCAATAAATTTAAGGATACAAAATTAACATAAAAACTTAGTTGTGTTCTGTACACGAACAACAAGCAATCCAAAAAGACAATCAATAAAACAATCCCAATTATAAAACCATCATAAAGAATCAGATATTTTGGTATAAGCATAACCAAGGAGGTGAAAGATTTGCACACTGAAAACTATAAAATATTTAAGAAATTAAGGAAGATACAAATAAAATGGAAAGACATCTCTCATGTTCATAGATTGGAAGAATTAATATTGTCAAATAATTGTCAAATTAATGTTGTCAGAATGTCCATATTTTCCAATCACTATCAAAATCCCAATGGCATTTCTTACAGAGATAGAAAAACAATCCTAAAATTCATATGGAACTACAGACAACCTTGAATATTCAAAAGAATTTTGAGAAAGGAGAGCACAACTAGAGGTCTAATACTTCCTAATTTCAAAACATATGATAAAGCTACAGTGAGCAAAACAGTACGGTACTTGTACAAAGATAGACATATAGATCACTGGAACAGACTAGAGAGCCTAAAATAAACTCTCACATATATTCTCAATTCATCTTTGACAAGGGTGTCAAGAATACACAATGGAGAAAGGAGAGTCTCTTTAACAAATGTTGCCGGGAAAAACTGGATATGCAAATGTAAAAGCGTGAAATTAGACCCTTAAACCATACATGGAAATCAACTAAAAAAAATTAAAGACTTAAATGTAAGACCTGAAACTGTAAAACTCCTAGAAGAAAACTCCTAGGGGAAAGCTTTATGACATTGGTTTTGGCAATAATTTATTGGATATGAGACCAAAAGCACAGACAACAATAGCAAAAATAGATGAGTAAGACTAGATCAAATGGAAAACTTCTTCATGGCAAAGCAAACAGTAAATCAAGCGAAGAGGCAACCTATGTAATGGGAGAAAATATTTAGAAACCAAATACCTGATAAGGGGTTAGTATTTCAAATATATAAGGAACTCCTATAACTTACAGTCAAAAAATTAATCACTTGATTAAAAACTGGGCAAAGGAGTGGAATATATATCTCTTCAAAGAAGACAAACAAATGGCTAAAGGTATATGAAAAGATGTTCATGATTATGAATCCTAAGAGAAATGAAAACCAAAACCACAATTAAATTAAATATAACCTTATGGTTGTCAATAGATGACCAATATTAAAAACAAAACAGGCTGGGCGCGGTGGCTCACGCCTGTAATCCTAGCACTCTGGGAGGCTGAGGCGGGTGGATCGCTCAATGTCACCAGTTAGAGACCAGCCTGAGCAAGAGTGGGACCCGTCTCTACTGAAAAAATAGAAAGAAATTATCTGGACAACTAAAAAAATATATATAGAATAAACTAGCCGGGTGTGGTGGCGCATGCCTATAGTCCCAGCTACTTGGGAGGCTGAGGCAGGAGGATCCCTTGAGCCCAGGAGTTTGAGGTTGCTGTGAGCTAGGCTGACACCATGGCACTCTAGCCAGGGAAACAGAGCCAGATTCTGTCTCAAAAAAATAAAACAAAACAAACAAAAAAGCAGACAATAACATAGCAAGTATTGGGAAGGACAGGAGAAATAGAAACCCTTTTGTGCTACTGTTGGGGGAGCATGTGAAATCATACAATCACTATAGAAAGCAGTAGGAGGTTACTCAGAAAATTAAACATAGAATTACCATATGATCCAGTATTGGCTATTGGGTATATATCCAAACACCAACTGAAATTGGGATCTTGAAGAGGTATTTACATTCCCATGGTCACTGCACCATTGTTCACAATAGCCAAGAGGTGGAAATAGCCTAAATGTCCATTAACAGAATGGATAATGACATACAATGGAATAGTATTCAGCCTTATATTAATACAAGAAGCAAATCCTGTCATATGTTACAACATGGATGAACCTTGAGGACATTATGCTCAGTGAAATAAGGACAGAAGGACAGATAGTACCTGATTGCACTTTTATGAGGTATTAAAGTAGTCAGATTCATTGAAGGTGAAAGTAGAATGGTAGGGGAAAGAGGGGGTTGCCATTCAATGGGTATAAACTTTCAATTACACAAGACGAAAAAGTTTTAGAGCTCTGCTGTACAGTAATGTGCTTACAGTGAACAATACTGGACTGTTCACTTAAAAGTGTGTTAGGAGGATAGTGTTCATGTTTTCTCATTTTTAACTACAATTTGTAAATCTACTTTAATTCGTAGTCAGCAGATAACAGGTTACTGTTTATGGTATTGGAAAGAAAATGATTGGAAAATGAGGTACAAGGGAGGCTAGGGAAGAGGATTATGAATAAACATCCCAGAATAAGCAAAAAAGTAATAATTAGAAGGAAATAAAATTCACAAAATAGCACAACTATACTAACTATAATTTAATCTTTTTTTGACGTTTGCAAAATGTTGATGTTCAAAATTATTCATTGTTTCATTCCAGTGTCATAGTTATGCAACCCTAAATACAATATTGTTCCAAATAATCATATATGAGGAATTAAAACATTATAATTGAATGTCTTAATTTTAAAAAATATTCTTTAATCTCACTATAATTCTATTCTTTCAAAAAGGAAATTGATATAATGTAATTCTAATTTGGAGTCGAATATATAGGCTTTGGGAAAACTTATCAAAAAAGACTCATTTTAACATAGCCTATGTATAAATTACCATTGGGGACTAGAAATTTAGAATACTGGTGCTGCTGATCTTGGTTCTGGTGGGACTTGGTATACGTATGCCCTATTTATTAAGGACACAGTCAGCATATCAGAATTGCTGCCCTCAGTCAGGTGACCAAGTGGCCATAGAAATATCTGTTGTCTCACCCTTGCTGCCTCTCCTATTTGGGTTTACCTATTCTCTCCCACTCTTCCACTCCCATTGAAAGAAAGGAAAAACAGAAGCCTTCAGCTTCTTGGCGTCTCCTCTGATGGGGCAGTGGTACACCATACTTTTATAACCACATTTATACTCCTAGTTTCTAGTCTTGATGTTCAGGCATACTCCAGCCATTTTTCTGACCCTTCCCCGTAGCTGAGATCATTATGGCAATTATATATGGTATATTCTTTCAGAGAAAGTCATTTTAACTGTATATTTGAACTTTCTTTAGTGCTTTTTGTGTTGATACAACCACCATTTGCATGCAATTACAACTTATCTTTCTTTCACAATCTCCATTTGAAGAAATCAATTTTTAATGTGCTGTGTATGTGCGTGTATATGCATGTGTATGTATGTGTTTTGTGCGTGTGTGTAATGGAAGAAATAGGATTGGTACATACGTCTTGATAAACTGTAATATGCAACTCTCAAATCTCTAAACGTCCTACTCCCCTTTTTTCTTTTATGTTTGTAATACATTTCTAATGCTGTTAATGAAAATAAAAATGTTTTTCATTTAGTTTAAGTTTTAAATAGTAAAATGACATAATAAACAATGGATTTTAGTAAGATTGAAAATTTTGGGACAAACATATCAGACGTTGCTTTTATCAGAAGTACGAACCATTTGCGATGTTAAGTCTGGGTCTGGAGTGACCTTAAAAGCTCGGTCTCTCATTACATTCACTAGCAACTGCCCAAACATTCCAGGTGTATATCAATGGATATGGAAATAAAATAGGAATTCTATTACTTCTAGCTCCCCGAGAATGTAAAAATACAATAATTGGCTTTATATGTTGCAGTAGGTGTTTATGTGATTCAGTACAAACAATTCCAAATAACTATGATTGTACCATTGAAATAAATTAATTTGTGTGGGATCAATGAGGTACACATGGCCAAGTCAAGCTGGGAAAAAATAGCCTTCCTGACAACAATGGCAGGGAACTGAGACTTTATAATTTTTTTTCCTGTTCTGATAACATTAGTATCCTCTTTAAAAAGCAGAAGAGTTATTGGTTTGCCTCAAGGACAAGAGAATAGAAAAAACTGTGAAAGTATTCTGTTTCAATAATTCAAACATGAGGAAAATCCTGATTCAAAGAAACTGATAGAGAGAAAAGTAGGAAGACACATTCCTGAGTCTGATTTAAAAAATGATAAAAGAAAAAGGGAAATACAAATATGAAACAATTTCTTGGTTAAGTTCAGATAATGATAAGAGAATCTGATATAATCACACACATTTAACATTGAATATTTTGAACCCTTTGTATTTTGAACCTTGGGAAAAAACCTGTAAGTACTTAAATAAAATAATCGCAAATTTGGGAATAAATACTATGTTGATACTTTGTCTCTTTAATTAAAAGAGAGGTGCCATTGCAAGTTAAATTTGGAGATGTTCTTAATTTCTCCCAACTGAAAAGACTCCATATTTGTTAGCTGCCACTAGGCAGTGTCACAGACAACACAATTCATTATAAAGAATTTATTATTACATGCACGTAGGATTTGTGTTCTTTGAAGTAGTTTAAATAACGGTTGTTAGCTACAAAACTTCCTTTTCTACTGGTAAATCACAAGACATATTAATGTAAGATAATGCATGTGTTAAGAACAAAAAGATACCACAATAATCAACAACTTATAACTATAGACAGATATCTGATCACTAAATTTGCATGTTATAAACACGTTTAAATTTCATGTTTATATTTCTCCTCCATGCATGCTTTCTTAGGGCCTTGTTTTCATCCCTCTTAGTCATGATCCATGTTGTACTCACATGCTACTTAAAATACAAGTTTTAATTTCCTTATTAATACACACTTGTATTATCCTCTGTGCACCATATGCCTACAGACAGCACTTAATGTCTTTTACCATCTGGGCTGCTGAATCTCAGAGTCTTTCCTGTCTTCTCTTTTTAAGTAACTATGAACTGTCTTTTAATGGCAATGATCTTAGAATATCATTGGACACGCTACCAGCTGCTTAGTTTCCACTTGGGGCTTTTACCTTATATATGAGTCTTATGCATTTTTAAAGCACTGTTGAGGACAAAGCATAGATTAACATTTTCCTGATGAATCGAAAATTTGGAATTTTAAAAGCATTATTAAAGCTCAAAATAAAATTTAAGACTCAAAACTGATTACGTGGTACGTATTTTTTTAGAGAAAGAGCCTCAAAAATTGTCATGGTCAATGTGAATTCTAGAACACTTCCTCTATCATAAACCTTGTTTTACATCCATCAAAATGCTTAGATGGCGTCGTGAGACAGCCTGCCAAACATTCCCTAGAATGAAGCTGAAATTAGCCACTCAAGTGGTGCTTCTTGTCTTGATCCAGGTTTTGTATATAGGTCATTGTTTACAGGCAGGGTAAACTAATGGAGGACTTACGGTCACTATAGTTTAAAAATCAAGCAAACAAAAAAGGCAACAAATCAAAACACTTATTAACTCAGTTCTAGAATAAATGAATATGAGCTCGAATTTCTTACGTTCTTATGAGTTGCTGCTAACCCATCTAAGGCATTATCAACTGGACTGGTCCAACTGACATTAGAGGGAAAAGCATCCAGTGCTCACAGCAGGCAATTGTCCAAGCTATTGTGGTTTAGCAAGGACATCTAGCAGCCCCACCTCTCTGATTACCCTTTAAAAAATGAAGGATGACAATTATAGCTTCTCCACCCATTCTGAATCACTTAAAGTATTTTGTGAAGTTTTACATTTTTTAATATTGCTTCCTATAAACCCGCATTCTTCACAACTCCCAAGGTAGAGTATGTCTTATTTCTATACCTCTGCATACCTAACTGATACTGTATATCTTTGTTTAGAATCTATGGCTTCTATTAAATTTAATTACTTACCCCAGTGGCTTTAAATTGAGGGTGGCTGTAAAACAAAGACGGCTTCTATTAAATTTAATTACTTTCCCCTGCGGCTTGCATAGGAAGGGTGGCTTCTATTAAAAATTGCATGGTATAGGTGTGGCTGCTAATCAAGGATGCTTCTAAATGAAGATATATAGTCTGTAGTAACAATTAATCAAAGGTGAAAATGTTAGGGATAGAAATACAATCACGTGATAATGACAATTCTGAAATTTATTAAAGTAATCATAGTTCTAAAAGAATTTTCATAATTTATATTGTTCTGCTTTTCTAAATAAAAATTATAGCTTACATCTGCACGTACTATATAGGATATATTAATGTTCTATTGAGGAAGGTAAATATTTTTAAACATTGTAACCTATCAGATAAAGAGTAAGGTTCTGTAATGCGTTAAACTGATTTTTCCCCTTTTGATAGTAGCTGAATAAAGAAAATGGCTTACAGATTTAGCTATGTATATAGTTTGAAAGTAACAACTGAAAAATGATGTTCATAATCTGAATTGCAATGAAACCAATTATCTGTACTGTGGTTATTCACATGGGAATTCTCCTAAAGGTTTAGTATTTCTTAAAAGAAATTAAAAACAGCTGTAAAAATACCATAAAACAAAAATAGCAGCTGCAAAAGAGATTAACATTCCTAAATTTCATTTGAACCTGATATGTTATTTTTCCAACAGCAACATATATATTATGATTTTTAAAATCTATCTTTATGAAATTTTACCTTTAACAAAAGCAGGACTACTGAATACATTTTTGATATTATCAGTCTTCAATATTCACATGAATTTTATAAAGTCTTAGCCCTTAAGGTATTTTTATTATTCTACCTTTTTTAGTAATCCTCGAACACGAACTATCATTGTAGAATAATCTAAAATCATTTCAGATTTAAAGATTACTGAGTAAACAGTTTACAGCAAAGTCTGTGCGTCTCTCTCTCTCTCTTTTTTGTCTTATTTAAACCTGTCAACTGCCTTTCACACTGAACCATGAAGACCAAGGGCCTTTTACAATTTTTATGTAGTGTCTACTTTCCAATCAAGCGAACAGTCATAGGTGAAACTATACCTGATGTTTTTCATCTATATATGCATATATATTAAAACAAAATGCAATTTATAAAACAGATATGAAGGTGGTGACAGTATAAAACAGTTAGTTTTGCTGTGCTGTTCAAACATATGGCAACTTTTCTAGACTTGCACCAGATGGAGGCCTTTAATCGATCGGGCTGTTATACCGTATGTTATTTCTCCATTAAATGGGGTTCTTCCTTCGCAATTTGTAAATTAAGTAAATTGGCTAAATTTTTAAGTCCAAGCAGAAGTACTTTCGCAACATAGAAATAATGAATTGAGAATCTTTATTTTTAGAAAGGCAACAAATTATTAAATAGTTAAAATTTATCTGAAAACTACATAGTCTTTTAGCTAAACTCTTGTCAGCTGTTCAGATTTAGCACACATTGTGTGTGTTGAATTTAGCATTCAACGTTGTTTATATATCTTATTTGTTTGGGTTTTGTTGGCTTAGTAGGCAAATGCTTTCAGATGAGAGTGTTATACTATTGACAAACTCTGTGGGAAATCTTGCCAGTATTAATGGAGGCAATTAAATTATTACACTTGATAAACAGTAATTATTAGAGTTTTCAAAGGTAAAAGTCACCTTTTCATTGGATTTCACATTAAAATATTTCCAGGTTTTCGCCACAATTTTTAAAATCTTTTTTCCCAAGTAAACATTTAAATCGGTCTCATTGCAATTTAAGTTAAATATGAAGACACCAATTTAGACATAAGGTAAATAATTTTTATGTATGTTAATATTTGAAACAGAAATATGATGGATAGATACTGTTGTTATAGCATGCAAAAAATAATTGTAGTTTGTTTTATCCTAAATATGTTAACGAAGCCAATTCTCTTTCTCACACACACATACACACACATGCACATATGTATAATTTAAAAAATATGTGAGGAGCTGAGAAATAAGAATACAACATTTTGGAATAGTTTACTGCTATTGTTCTTTTGTTATAAATATTATTTGTGACATAGGTTCAGATTTTGAAATAAACTAAGATGTATGCATAACAGAAATCAAATGAAAGCAACTAGTCTCTGGAGAAATATGCAATCCTTTTGTAGAATCCGGCTTTAATGTAGACCAGTACTTAACATATTCACAGCTTATAACAACTTACGAAATGGGTGAATGTTGAAACAAAATATCAACCAGATCTATTCTCTTTAGCATGTTTATTTATGACTACTTTCTTTTGAAAGAAACCAGGAGTATGATAATGGTTACACACAGACTAAATAGGTTGTGTTTTCATGAACAGTAATCCCATACAAGGACTAGAGAGAAAAGCCATATTTTTCCAATATAATACTACAAGAGCAAATGACAGCCTTACCTGATGGCTGATATCTTTTATAGTACAACTGTGACATATTTTATGCATCACAAAGAATGATCAAAGATGTCTCAAGAGGCTCTCTGTCATGGAATGTGGCCCCACAGCCCCATCTGCCTTTAAATCAGGCAATAATGCACCTTTAAAATAAGGTGCATTTTATTTTAAATAAAGTAAGTTGTATATGTTTTCCAGAGTGATGATTATTTTGGATATATTTGAACATGATTTTGATTTCTCCTTCAGTTATACGATTTCTAAAACTATATCCATGTTTCATTTGGTTGTGAAATGAAAAGTGACTAAAATAAACACGAGATTGTATATTTTTAAAAGCGTGTGTTTAACATATAGTTCTGCTTATTTTTACTGCTTTTGTAATATAACGTAGTTAAGAAAAGAAAATGCAATTCAGAAACTAGCAAAAATTACCATTTGTTTCCCATTAAAACATACTATAATAATGAAATAACTTCAATATACTTTTTGTTCTTATATAGAAAATTTTGCTTTGCAGCTATTTTTTAATAAAACTTAAGTGACTATTTAGATTTTCTATACAAATTAAAAATAAATTGGAAAATTGTGGCCATCACCTAGTTAATTTTAGCACATAGCCACCAATCCTATAATGTCTGGATAATTTCCAAAAATACTATTTTCCTAAATACAAGGTTTTGATGAAAATGTCTTGTTACTCAGACTTATCTAGATAATTAAATCCTCTCATCTCTTTGGAGTTTGTCTCCACACATGACCAAAGACCAAGAAAAGAGACATTTTAATTAAATTAAATCTTGTTAGATATTCATAGTGAATATTTTGTCAAGACTACATATTTTTAAAAACACAAACAAATAACCAAAACTTGTTTATGCTGGTTGAAGACCTTTGTTAAGGAGACAAGGCTATCTATAGCATAAATCAGTCAACTTCATTTTGTTTCAGTGATAGAAATATATTTGTAAAGAAACACCGCTGGCTACTGAGATTTTTATTTAGTGATAGTTCTGGGCTATAGTAAGATTCTAAGTCTGTGTTAAGTTGCTTTGCACCCTGTCATTGAAATAACACAGAGCCAGGCAAGAGATTATAAACTCTGTTAATCAGTCTTATTGGCAAAACCACTCAAAATGTTTGCCCTAAAGAGAGTAAGTATTCCAAGATAGCTTTTATTCCAAAAAAACTTGCATACCAATTGCAAGTAAATGTGTACTGCAATCCATGTTTAGCCCTCAGGTCATTAATTATATTGCCTTTGTAGCCTTTAAGAACGGTTTATAATTACATTAAAATTGTAAGTTAGCTCAGTTAAATATATCAGTTTATATTTAAATTTGTTGTAATATTTGTTGTCATCTTAATGGTCTTATATAAAAAGTTAGTTTCTTTGAAATTAATTATTTATTAAAATTAATCATAATTTGTCAGATTACATAATTTTAACTAGTCCCCCCTACATCTGAAACCAATAAATCGCCATAAAAAAGGTAGGAGCAAAACATATTTTTATAAGAAACTATTATTCCTTTGGCTTTTCAGAGTCATGAAATGTACATCAGTTCATGATTTTAGAAGATTATCGGCTTATATATCCTGACTTTTCTGAGATTTAACTTATTTTAAAGTCCATATTTGTAATTTGATGTTTCATTTTGAACAAATCGGTAATGTCATTATTTATAGTGTACCTAAAATATTTTGAAAAGTATAAAATATTAAAGAAATGCATGATTATTTGAATTCAAGTCATAAAAATAGCTTCTTACACATATGATGAATACTGCTTTTGTAATACATGACAGTTATGACACATATGACAAATAATTTAGGACTGTACAGTATCTTTTTATCGGCCATCTTTTAAAATCATATTAAAATAAAGAAAGTTCAAGATAATAATTACAAAATGCTATCTTACTAGGTGAAAATTTTCAGAATCATTATTTTACTAAATTTACTACATTTTACCTATTCCTTAGTCTAGAAGACTGTCATGGAATAAAAAAAGTTAAAGTACTTTTAGTAACAAATTTTTAGATGTTAAACTATTTTAGGGAGAAAACAAAGAAGACAAAAGAATACTTGTAGAGTCTTTTTGGCCATTAGCTAGTGTATGCATAGTTTGATAGCCATAGTCTCTATAGTTTCATATATCTGTAGTTTCAACATTTACAAAATGAAGGTTTGATGAAATTTTATAAGATCTCTTCCAGCTCTAGAATTACGGAGCTTTAGTTTTAGAAGGAAATCTAAATTTCATCTAACCTTTAACAACCCGGTGTGTTGGTCCTCTTATAAAACATTAAAATCTTATATTTATGCATACATTTACCGATCACAAAATAGTTTAACATGTTATTATCTTAGATTATTTATACAATAGCCCCCAAAAGCAAGTTCCATTATCCTTTTACAGGATAATCACAAAGTTTAGACTCAGTGAGTCATTTTTTCCTTTTAATATCCTCACAAAGTGCCCAAGTGGGAAATAGAAACCACTTCTATTTCAAAAGCAATATTCTTTGCACTGCGCTGCCTTCTATAGGATTCCCACAATAGCTTTGAAAAGTAACAATTCAGCTTTTGAGTGACAAGGATCTCATTATATTTTAAGTCAGCCCATTTCTTTTCAGGGCTGCCTTGTAATAAAGTGATACAATAATAGTTAATAAATACTTTATATTGAGCCAAATATGGTTTCCTGTTACATGCAACCATTGTTCTGCCTCTGTGATTACACCGTGCTGTGATCTCAGGGGTAAGGACTGTGAATGATGTTTTTGCATCTTCAGCAGTAAGCACAGTGTTTGCCACATAGTAGATGCTCAATAAATATTTGCTGAATCTATCGCTTCAGATTTTTGGAAGTGTTATCCTGTCTGAAAACTGTATAAGTTTGTGAAAGTGTTATCTCTGCTTGCAGTGAAACTTGCCCTGCCATTTCAGCATGGATTCAAATAGCCTTGTTCACAAATACATCATCAGAACCTGGAACAGTATCGGCACATAGTTGGTATGCAACTATGTGAATGCATTACCCAAATGTGTGAAATGAATAAACCATAACTAATAAAACTGTTTTCAGACAATTTATTACATTTGGATCATTCTTCCCAGAATATGTTCAAGTTTGTCAAGGTCCCACTTAAAACATGCCACCTGACACTAAACCTGTGAAGCACTATTTGTAATATAACATAGTATAGCCCCTTTAAGAATTGCTAAAATAAGTGACTTTACCTGGCACATGTTCTTTGGCTTAAAATAATCTAGTCAGAAATTATTTTTATTTTTAGAACTCATCTACATAAAGCCAGGACAAAGCTCTAGTAGAATATCATAAAGTAAATTTATAATTAAATTAAAACCACCAGGAAACACAATAAACCAGACAATTAAAAACAAATTCCGAGATTGTGTTTTTTTAGTGTATACGTTTTTGCTATGACCTTTAAGTTGTGCCAAAGTTTAAAATTAGCAATACTGGGAAATAAAAAGATAATTTTATTTGACTATTTAGTAACACACGATCTAAGAGATTTAACTGCAGAGTAATAAGACTACTCAAATCTCACAAGAAAATTGGTCTGATTTATAGCTATTTTTTAAAGAATCCCTCATAATTAGAGTTATTATGATAATTATATTTTGATACCATAATTAGAGTTAGCATTCTTAAGCAGTTTTCTAATATTGGGTATATTTTCTTATTTCATTTCAAGTATAATGTTTCCCACATAATGATCTATGTCAAAAACAAATAGTTTTCTCTAACTCTCATATGAGGCGTATAAATACATTTTTATATAATTTGTTTCTAAAAGCCCCAAAATATATGTTTATAAGGTAGAATAGAGGTCCTTAAGAAGTCATTTCAACTATAGAACCGACACTTAAAAGAAAGAGAAAATCCTGAAAAACCCAAAATTAATGCTTAAAGGCAAATTGAAATTACTCTTTTCATTAATAATGACTTAAAATATAATAGCAATAACAAAATTTCTATGATTAAGATCAATAAGAGGGTGGAATTGAAGAATTAATAGTAAGTTTCAAGGTTAATAAGAAAAATTAAACTTGAAACAGTGAATATAGCTGTTGCAACAACCATGAGTTCCACTACTTAAATCAAGACCCAGATTTAGAAGTCTTCATTTTGGGAAAAATGGTTTGAATTTAAATTTTCCTCCTAGGAACTTTTGCTCTATTTAGGCAAAGTAAAATTTGAAATGAAAATAATTAGCAAGGTAATTCAGTAATAAGCAAGTAAAAAAATGAATATAATGGTGTTGAAATATCCATAATGTTTAGTAGAAAATGTTTTTGTGTATAAAAAGAGCCTGTAAATGCTCAATAAAATAAAACTATCAGGAAAGCAATGGATGCATAAAACAGGTGACAGTACAAAATTCATAAAAAGAGATTGGACTCACTTTATAAATCTTAATCCTGTTACTGTTTCAGAATATCTTTTGGCCTTTTAAAAGTAATTTTCCAGACACAATGGTCCAAAGTGAGTGATTATGCACTAGACTTCTTGCCTTGCCCTCCCATGACACTTTCCTAGCACCTTGTTTTTAGAATCTATATATGTGTGCATATATGTATGTATTCTGTATAAAATTGGAATTAAAAGTGAGAAATGATGTTTATCCAGAATGTTCGTTTTTCTGGGGTCTTTCAGATTATCTCTGAACAGTAAGAAGAAAAAAAAAAGCAAGTTTGACAAAACACTTCATTAGTGAACCTTTGGAGGAACAGGCACTCCCACATGTTGCTGATGAGATACAATAATTTGGGTGAATTTCAAATGTATTTTACCGAGTGAAAGCACCCAATCACAAAAGTTACATGGTATACCTAAAAGATACAATTTTAATAAGGGAGAACAGATCAGTGGTTGCCAGGAATTAGGGATGGAAAGAGAGTATGACTACAGAGGGGTACCATGGAGGAATTTGGGGAGAATACAGAACTCATCTCTATTCCAAATGCATACGTATTTGTACAAATCTATTCTCTGTTAAAGCTCATAGAACTATACCACAAAAAAAAGTAAATTTTACTGTTTGTCAATTTAAAAAATAGGATTATATATACATGTATATATTCTGTATCTAGTCATATGTTTATATCTTCTTTATCTATATACGGAAAAACCAAGAGGCTATACTAGAAACTAATCAAAGTGATAGGCATTGGTGGGTGGAAATGATTTGGATAAAGACAGGAGCAAAAGGAAATTTCTTAAATTCTGTCTTTTAATATTGTTTTGATTTGGGGCCGTGTGATTGAATTACCTATTTGAAAAATACAATTGAAATACAAAAAAAAAGAAAAGAAAAGAATCAGATCCATGGCTGGTTGATTTCATTTTCCTGCCTGGGGGCAGTAAATTGTTTGCTTAAAACTTTTTAATTGGGTAGGAGCAATAAAAGGCAGGTGTATACAAATGCCATTGGATTCGTTTCTTGAGTATTATTTTTTTTTCTACTCTATGTATAGCTAGAGATGGAGCCCCTGATCTAGTAGGAATTCATGAATTTATCTTCTAGAAATGATTCCTCTTTCAACTGAATCAGCTGCTCTGAAATGAAACTGGAAAAAAAAATTGACAATCTGTTTCTTTGTTAAATCTCTTTAACACCCACGGCCATATGTTCTGGCTTATTTTCTAACAAAACTTCTGTTTACTGTTTTTCAAATTCAGCTGTGTTTTATATTATGTAATACTAACAGGTTACTGAATGAAATGATAGAAGTTAGAATTGCTTTATCTAGTCAATGGGAAATAACTGATTATTTTTCGACTCGCTTGGCCTATTTGATTGTTTTAGTCTTGCGTAAGCTGTCAAAATGTGAAACATTTCTAAAAGAACCTAGTACATTTCATTGGCATTCCTCTTTTGGTGTCTTCTCTGAAAGTTAGATAAGCTTACATCCGATCCGAGATCACCGAGAGCTTAAGTTTCCCTTTATACTTTCATAACTGACACCACTAAATGTACACCATTATTTGCTGGTTCAATTTTAAAAATGTGAGATTTTTAATTGGTTGATTGATTTAACCAAGATACTGTTTCAAAGAATCTATCGATATACATTTTCAATCATTTTTTGTTTGTTGTCTTCCAAAGGAACAACATTTTTCTTCATTTTGAAGACTCCCTATCTTTTCAAATATCAGTGAAGTCAAAGGATGTCACTGACATTGGGACTTGAATTAGAATTTCCAATTCCTAGGATCATGTTAATGTAAATAAAGAATGAATTTAGTTAAGGATATCAATAAGTTTAGTCCAAAAAGTCAGTTGCTTAAGTGCTGCAGCTATATTTTTATTTAAGGTTTTGGTCTTCCGTTTCAAAGTTTTCTGAAAAAAAAAAAAATCCATTTTGGAGATTTCTGTGCATGGCTTTTCTCTTGCTCATTAAGGATTTGTAAGAATCAACACAGCTGATGTTCCATTCAGAAAAAAATTGTGTAAATTCAGTTTCTAGAGTCAAAACAACCAACCACTTTAAATCATAATATAAAATGATTTTTAAACTGTTTATATTATTTTATCCTTAACCGTCCTAGAAAAACTATACCCGCAATATTCTTCAAGACTGTGAATAGGTAAATATATAAATGGAGAATTTTTGTCCTGATTTTGCACTCTGTGGCACCGATAGCAATGCCTTCAATGTATTGTATTAACAAATCAGAGTAGGCAGGGAGGACACGGAAAGAATGATAGGCATTCAACTCACCAGTATTTTATTAGGCCGAATCTTGACTCTTACAAAGCCCAACTTGTCTTCTTCCCCAGGTAGAAGGATAGTAATGTGCTAGATTGTGTATGATTTCTTATTACAGAGATGTCAGTTTTAGTTTGAAACATAAACATATTTTTATTCATACATTAGTGCTTATCGTGATCAATGACAGTGTATCTAGTATACTAGAATTTGGTTTTGATCAGTAGAAAAACAATTATTCATAAAACTCAAAACAGAGGCAAAGTTGGGAAAGAAAGGAAAAGAATTATAGGTTTCTTACAGGGAAGGTAATTTTAATATAGACGAGATTGGTTCAAGTTCTGCCATTTGGATTGATAGATTACCTAGCAGAACTATCATTTTAATAATCTCAATGACAGTATAGCACTGGATACTTGGTGTAGTATTATAAATTAAATTTACTGCAAATGTTATTGCAGAGAATATGGAAGGGGATCTATTATTTGTGTTTGTGGAAGTTTAGATAGGAAAAAATTTAAGATTCTTTGACAAAACATAACAGAAATGATCTATATGATATGGCTATATTGTCAATTGTCAAAAATTTCACTTTAGCCATTACTTCTTCCTTGATATCCTTGACTTATAGTGACATGATTCCACTTGTGAGAGAAAATATTATATTAATCAACTTGAACAATACCCCTGTAAGGTGATGCTTGCAATGTTTAGCAATGTTGGATGTAGTTAACTTTTAAAAGAAATGTATTGGCTTCTATTTATTTTGTCTAATATTGAGAACTTGCAGCAGGTACATATAAAGTTGTTAGTAATCCTGCACAATGTCAATAAGAACTGCAATTATAGCAGATGGAGTTTACTGTACTCATGGTTATAAATTTTAACATGCACACCTATAACTTTATTACCTTAGCAAATACTCTTTTATTCCTACCTGAAAAACTATATGATATATCTAAAATATAATTGCATATCTCTCTATCTATCATCTGTATTCTTATTTACCTAAATACTTTACTTAAAATAAAATTAAAATCAGTATATATTTTGCAGGTATATTTTCCATCATGACCTTCTGCCTGTATCACTATGATGACATTGTGTCTATCTTATCTGCTGATTTGTAAGCCTCATAAAAGGCAAGTACCTCAAGCATTCAGAATACTGTTTAAAACTATCAATGTTATCTTCCTCTTCACTTCCCATTTGGATGCTTTCATACACACCACCTACCAATAATCTTTTCTGCTAGGAATAGAAACAATAAGAGCTACAACCACACCATCATAAGTGCTAAAGTTTACGGAGTGCTTATGACATGCCTGATTCTCTCTTCAGAGCTTTAGTCTTCCTAACGACCCTATCAACAGATATTATCATTACAGTTATGTTAAAAATGAGGACATGGAAGCACAAAAATTAAGAAAAGTATCCCAGATAATATGGCTAGAAAGAGCCAGAATTCAATAACTGAATTTTGAGGGGCTAAGGAGGGAAAGTGGATATTAATTCTTTGCATCTTAGTTTTTTAAAGATGTGAAAACATATGAAGGTCAGACCATAACATCTTTCGGGCCCTTTTCACATTGATGCATCTAAGAAATTACAGTGTCTGCCCACTATCATATTCTAGTTGCTAATAGAGCCAGCATTTTAAGATGCTGCTGTACTTAAACAAATCCTATGGCAGACTCGAAAACTTAGAATCCCGTATATTAACAGCAGAGGAACCACCGCACTGGAAGGTTATCTCAGTCAGGTTTTCCATTTACCATTGTGATGTTTCCCCAGAAGTCTTATGGCTTTAGAAGAGTGCATTAGTAAAATATCAAGTTTTACGCAACATCATTTTAAGCACTGAGATCAGAGAACCCCATATATCCACAGTGTTACTCAAGGGGGAAAATCGCATTACTCAGGTAAGAAACATTACATTTCTCTACTGCAGTGCTGATTACAAGATCTAAATACGTTCAAGGAAAATAAATGAGACATCTTTGTATAAACTATGTCTCCAAGCCACTAGCCACACTCTGCACACATACATGCTATTGTTGTGTAAACTTTAAGAAAATCGGGGGATAGACTTGGTGGAAGGTAAGAGGCCTAGAGAAAGAACAGACTCAGGGCCATGGATGAGTGGAAGTTAATAAAAGTCAGGGAGCACAGAAGCAAATCTGTTGTTATAAAAGTCCACCATATCTTAACTGTAGCCTTAAAAACAAGGTATCCTTGGAAATCAGAATTTTTCAGAATTTAAAATAAAAATATTATAGCAATATACAGAACACTGCAGCAGAGTCTGCGGCAGCATCTTCTAATACAGAACATTAGTATTTTTACACTAAATGTATATTTACACTGAGTGAGATAAGGATGAATGACGTAAAGTTAAGTTTTTGCTCCCAAATGAGTTGCCTCCAAATTTTTTAATTTCTCAGATTGTCAGGGCTTTATTTTAGAATTGTGGATAAAGATTTAAAAATTATTATGTTTGCTAAGAATTACTCTTTTTTATTTATTTTACTCTTTTTATCGTGAATTACTCCCTGTCTCATTTTCTGGGCTCTAGTAAATGGATCCATGCATTGTTCTCACCTTTGAGAGTTTCATAGAATTACATTCTCTTCTCGTCTTGCCTTAATCTTTTCAGAAAGAAGAACTGTCCTAACCAGCATAAAACTATTGACCTGGCCATCTTGAATTAAAAGGTGATGTTTGAGGAGGCAATTATATTTTCAGAGTCATAATAATAGCTGAATAATAAAAAGGAAAGCGTAGATCAAAATTATTTTAAGAATTAAACTTTTATGTTCTACTCAATTCAATTGTTTTACCTCCAGCAGAAGATAATTTAATTATTCTTTTGACACATCTCATATGCTTTTGGTAAATTGTCACCATAAATAATTTTACATATTTTTAAATTTCAATTTGTACATTTTATATGTATATATTTATATTTATAATGTTCATATGTATGCACATTTTTAGTTAACCATGAAAAAAGATGAGCATGACCAGAGTGACTAATGTAATCATTTTGTAGCTTATAATTTGTATGTGAATTAAAATGTCCCATTACTTTTAATGAAAATGTTAAAAAAGTGAGTGCTTTCCAATGTTTACCTAAAAGTGTAAAAATTGGCTCTTCACTCCTACCTTGCTCACACAACATAGTTTTTGTCCACCTATATTCTTCAACCTCATATTCACTATTCAATGCCAAAACTACTCAGACGAATTAATACAAATGAGGTCTTGAACTTCATGAAGCTTATAAGCCAGTGTAAAGGATGACAAAAGAACTATTATTTAAAAATTTGAATTATTAATATCATAATAATCATTAATATCATATGAAAAGGTTAATACACATTAATTTTCAAGAACACTTCTCATATAAAAAGATACATAATTGGAGTAAAAATTGAAATAAACCTGTAAATTAAATGTTCTTCAATGTGTAACATGTATAGAAATGTAATATATATAAAGCATTATTTATTTTTGCTTATTTTTTTATACTTCTACTCTATTGGGCTGACAATGGCATTTATTTAATGAGTAGGGGAAAGGCAGGATTATGCATTGCTTTCGTATTTCCAATACCTGTATACCACTATTATATATTTGGTATTTACTTTAGATGAACTTGCATGTTGTCTTTTACAAAGCATCTATTTATTGTTATTTTTAAAATTATAGTAAGGACACTTAACATGAGGTCTACCACCTTAAATTTTTAAGTACACAATACAATACTGTTAACCATAGGTACGATGTAGTGCAGCAGATTTTTAGATCTTTTTCATCTTGCGTATTTGAAACTTTATATCCATTGAACAGCAATTCCCTGTTTCCCCCTCTCTCTAGACCCTGGTAACCACCAATCTACTCTCTTTTTCTATGAATTTGACTATTTGAGACACCTTGTATAAATAGAATCATTTGGTATTCATCCTTCTGTGAATGGCTTATTTCAATTAGCATAGGTCCTCCTAAAATAATTAAAACCACAATAGTGAATACATAGAAACAACCTAAATGTCCATCGACAGATGAATGATAGAGAAAATGTAGTCTATATATTAAAATGGAATATTATTTGGTCCTCAAAAAGAAGAAAATCCTGCCATATGCAAAAACATGGATGAACCTGGAGAATTATTTCTTAACTCTGACATTATTACAGAATATTTGGTATAAACTATCTTAGAGATTGTAAAATTTCCAAAAATATCTTTGTAAATGCATTTCAGTGGGAAAATCACTTATGTACTTATGAGAGTTGTGTTGAAGTGGCATGTCAAAAATTGGACACATAAAGAGGTATCAAATGTTTGAAATCCCTAGATTGGTCATCACTGTAATTCATAAAATTAAATACAAAATATTTGACTGTTTAATAAAATACCAAAAGTTTCTGTATAGTCCTCCCACCATGGATGTCAAATGCAACTTAATAGTCAGTAATAGAATTTGATTCAGAGAAGAACAATGAACTGTAGTCCCTTTAAAACGGAGAATTCCAAAGACAAACTCAAGACTTTTGCTTTGCATTAGGAATTAAAATATTTAGAAATGAAAAATAATATTTGGCACATCAAAGATGTTATTAGTTTTCATGCCACTTTTTCTACAGCTCCTAACTTGGAATATTAGGTAGGATGGGGTTATTTTTTTTTTAACTTGAAATAATTAGTATAGAAAATTCCATTGATTATTAGAACATACGAGATGATGAAGTTTATGGTCAATAGCTCTTAAAATAAAGGTTCTTGCCATAGACTACCAAAACTGTTTTATAAATACTCTCATGTAAGTAACAGGAATGTTATATACTCCTAACATTTAATTTTCAGATATAACAAGTATCAGTTTTAGAAAAAAATATGTCTAGTTATACTACAGAAGCCTCTGCCATGTGGAAATTAGAAGACATTTAAATAAAAAAGCAATTTGTAAAGTCGAGGGCAAAGTCTTCATGAATATTGATTTTAAGATGTTTAATTAGGAGTTTGCATTACTGCCCAGTAATAAGCACCGCAAAGTTAAATCAACAAACCTGGATCTTAGAATCTGGCAACATTGCTTTCACAAATCTGGCTTCATTGTTATCACGGAAATTCCTTTGGGGGGTGTGTGTGAATTTAAGGATAGCAAATTTCTCTTTGTTTCTTGGTCCTTTGATTCTGCACAGTGGTAAAGCGCTTTTGTTGTCCCCTGCCCTAATTTAAATGTGTGGCTTTTCTGTTTTCACTGCAGGCTCCAATATCTCTGAAATGCTAATCCTGTTGGAAATCATGGGGAGCTGTTTCTTCTCCTGCTTACTTCCCAAAATGGTATCTTTTTGACATTTTTAAGTAGTGTCTGTTTATTCTCTCCTCAAACATTTATTGAGCATCTTCTCTATGTTAGGCATAGTTCCAGTGCATGAGCGTGGTCTGGTGGACATGATTTTCTCCCTGTCTGGCACCCTGGCCTCACTCAATTGTCCCTGACAGCTCCTCTCCAAGCAGACTTTCATTTCTTTCTGCTTACCCTGGTTTCTTCTCCCTTTTTACCTGTGCGTAGTGTTCTTCTTTCCCATAATGGTCTTGTCCTGCCTTCCCATCTCACTCTCCACACCCATCTCTCTCAGGTATCAGTTCAAACATCACTTCCTCAGGGAAACCTCTTCTCATCTTCAAATCTCACAGGACCATGTGCTTTCTTTTGGAAACTTATTTCAGTGGTAAGTTTTTCTTTATTTATGTAATCATTTGACTAACAACTTTCTTCTTCATCATACTGAAAGCTCCACAGAATTTTTTTCTGTTCAACTCCATATCTCCAGCATTTGCTACTGTGACTGGTATCAACTAAGGACACAAATAGTACACACTTCGAGAGTTGGAAGACAGTTACAGAGTATTGATGGTTAAAGCAGAAAAATAGAACACTTCCAAGAGGAAAAAGACATTTATAGGACTTTCAAAAGTTATTCTGATATTTTTACCTTCAGAGTAGTATATTATAAAGAACATTATTGACTAGGATATTGTTTGGACTTTTCTGTACTTTAATAAAATTTGAATAGGGGATCAGAAAGATATCTGAAATTATTTTACTGAATTGATTTATGAATATTGTGAATTAAAAGCTGTTATCCTCCAATAGAACTTATTATATTTAAGCCAAAAACACATATCATAAATGACTTTGCTATTTTGTAGTTTAATATTTCCAGGATTTTCCTGTACATTCCCCAAGTTTTTGAGACATATTCTTTTAAAAAAGACATTTTTATTTAACTGCACCTTTAAATGCCTAATTTAACTTTATTATTGTTATACCCTTAAATATTTCTTATATAAAAATCACTATAATTTTTAAAATTCTCCAATTAGTTCATGAGTCCCAATTTTGGTTCTGAAAATGTAACTGTCAAAGAACTCAGATAACAATATAGTGAGTAACAACACTGTGAGTTTTAAATTTATCTTACAGAAGAAAATAGGTTAAAAGCAATGCTTGTATATAGAGTATTAGGGGATATCCAGAAGTTTAAATGTTTCAGGGAATTGATGGAGAATAAAATTGAGAAAAAGCCATTAGGTTCATCAATAAGTTACAGGTAACCTTACAGGGAGCCAGCTGAATTACGTATTGGGACAGAAAAAAAAAAAAAAAATAGCTGGTATAAAGAGACATGCATGTTGAAGAAGTTAGTTACTAAGTGTAAATCTCAGGATTCAAGAGTTTGGGAAGCAAAAGCAAATTGAGAATCTGAAGAACTGGAGACAAGTAGATAGGTTTTTGTTTTGTTTTGTTTTATGTTTTTTTAATCTTTTTATACCTTATTGGCTGTAAGATAGTTTTATTTGAAACCAAAAATTAAAAAAAAATTAAAAGGAGATGAACACAGTTGTCGGAGTAAGGTACTAAAGCAAAGAATGAGATGAGTGGATGATTAAGTTTTATAAAGCAAGCAGGAGTATTTAGTTCTTAATACTTGAGTTAAGGGTAAATTGGAAAATGTGCAGATATTTGTTTGCTAAAGTGAGGGCAAAATTCTGTGATATTTAGTTGCCTTATCCTTCACAACTCTCCAGTATGGCTTAAGCACATCATTTAAATCTCTATTTGCTAACCATTTCCACATATCTTCATGAATGTGGGCCACGACAAATCAAGATTCCAGGAACAAATTGAAATCCTTCCAAACTGATCCCATTGCATTTGATATTTCCCTTTTTCAGTACTCTATTTTAGTACATTTGTTTACATATTGTCTTAAAGACTACCAACCATGAACTTCTTCCTATTTTTCACCTCCTTTGTACATAGTTTTCTCCTTCTTTCCCATCATAACAGAAGAATATATTCTTTCAAGAGATAATCCCTTTGCCAGACCTCTGAATTCTATACCTTATTTCCTTGTTTATTTTTTTCTTTCCTATGTCTTCTCTCTCAGTCTTTCACTGGCTCCCTCCTTGCTGCCCACAAACATATTACAGTCTCTTCGCAGGCCAGGTGTGTATGCACAAAACACACAGTTGCCCACGTTCTTCTGACTCCGTACTCTGTTGTAATCCCCCTCAGTTGCTCTTGTTCCATTTCAGCCAATCTCTCTGGAAGTTTTACATTCCCGGACTCTACTTTCTCAAGTTCATTTACTTCTCAAGCAACCATAATCTGAATTCTCTCCCTATATCTCAACTGGAATTGCTTTCCCTAAAGTAATTTGATATCACCTTCTTTGTCAAAACAGTTGAGGACATTTTGATACTGATCTTCACTGATCTCAAATCAATAGCTGCCTCTATCTTCTGCCATAACAATACTCTTAAGGCTCTCTCTTCTCTATCCCTCCTTCTCTGGGTCCTCCTGCTTGTTGTTGAGTATTCTGCTCTCAACATTTCTCAGTGTGCACATTATTCCTGAGCAATTTTATCTGTATTATAGACTACATTTGTCACCTATCTGAAGAAGACACTAACAGTAATGGTACCATCTGATTCCTTCTATGGAACTCTAGGCACATTCTCCAGAATGTCCTACAAGTTTCCTCAATGCAAAATCAAAAACTGGACTTAGTTTCTCGCTCTAACTTCTCACAGTCAGGTCTCCTTTAATGTTTTTCATTAGGGTAAACGATAGCACTTTATTCTTTGTCATCAAGCCCAAATCCTGAATTCCATTTTTATTTCTTCTTTCATATTCATTCCTCAACAAATACATTATTGGTCATTAAATCTATCTGATTCTGCATACCAAATATCTTTAAATAAAATCCCTCCATTCTTAGCATTTGATACTTCTGGGCCATACTCATAATTGATCTTCTCCATGAAGTAATTTGTTCTTTGCCAGTTGCACAGTTTCAGTTCAAACCTTAATTATCTCTTACATAGAATATTTTAGTAGTGTCCTAAATAATTTTTCATTCTCTTAGTGTGGCTCCTTCAAAATGTCCTGCTACAGAAATCTTTCTAATACAAAATTATGATCATGTAATTTGCCATTTATAAGTCTTTAAATGATGCACTAGTGCTTATTTTTCCAATGTTCTATTGAATATTATTTTGTTCCCATCCAATGGGTTTTTATATGAGTATTAGAACAAATGTCATAGATCTATATAAAATGAGGTGAAAATAGGTTCATGATATGTTAACAACAAAAAAGCAGGCCAAAACATAGTATAAAGAGGATGATTCATTTAAAAAACACAAACCCACAGATACATATATTACACATGTGTATGTGTGTGTATATATATATTTACATATGTAACCTGCTCATGTAACTCTCTGTCTAATTACATGCTTCACTCATAATACTTTTATAGTCAATGATTTTTTAAAAAAATTTGTATTTCTTTTGCATGAGTTGAATTTTAGAGAATACATGTTTTATATTCATGGTTATCATTTTAAAGATTACTGTAATATCCCTAAAGACTTTTTGTGCCCTTCTTGAGACTCCAAACAGCTTTCTAGGACATTCACTGTCCTTCAAAATCTGGCCCATGTCAAAATCACAGCTTTGAACTTGCCATTCCTCTAAATCATATCTAACTAAATTTCTGTCTGTGGCTGGCTCTTTAGTGCATTTTCACATCCCTTTGTTTTTCTGAAATTTACTTTATCAACCAAGCCATAAACCACAAAGAAATACAAAGGTCCTTCTTTCATCCCTATCAGAATGGAATTCTCACCAAGTTCTATTGATTCTACATCTAAATATTTTTAAAATTAGTCACCTCCTTTTTATAGTAATTCCTAACTTTAGCTCTGCTATGCAGTTTTTCTTTCCCTTCTGTCAAAAACGGGTATATGTTTCCGTGTTTGCTCCCACAAATTCCTATCTCTTCTTTGTAATATCACCTGTCACACAGTCTCCTGTCTTAGTTTTTGTTTGTTTCTCCTTTACTAAGTGCAAGAAATTTGACACCAGTGTTTACATCTGACATAGGACTAAATTCAGCATGGTGTCTAGTACATGGAAGGCATTTAATCATCATTAGTTGAATATATTAATAAGATACATGGTGCTGAGCACATGACAATTATTTATATAAGTACATTGACTGAAATCTCTAATAAATGTCTCTTGTTTGAAGCAAATTCATAATGTATAATAAGTGCAATGCCTACACAGCTAAAGCTGTGATTACTTAAAATCTACTGGGGAAAAAAAAAGGAAACTTTTGTAATTGTTGCTTCATGTAGAGGTTAGATGGAGCAGTAAGAAATTCACTGGATGAGAAGAAAAGTGATTGGTACTGAGGAGGCTTGAGCCCAGGAGTTCAAGTCTGCAGTGAGCTATGATTACGGCACTGCACTCCAGCTTGGGTGACAGAAGGAGACCCTGTATCTAAAAACATAAATAAATAAAAATAAGTTTTCTAAAAAGTGATTGATATGAAGACATTTTGCTACTTCTGCTGAGGAAAAGGATAGAGATTGAAATACATATATATATATAAATGACTCTCAGGAGGGTAAGAGGAGATGTAAAGGAATTCCTATGGATATATCTCTTCTCTGTCTCTCTTATTGGCTTCTGCCAATTTGTGTCTGTAGCGTTCAAGTTAATATAAATCCTTTTACTTAGTATGTCGAATAAATAATGTTTCTATTTTTAGGTTGGCTTCTGTAATGAAAACTGTATGCTCACTCAAAAAAAAAAAAAAAAAACAGATCAAATAAATTGACCACAAAAGTAAACCAAGGACATTACCAGTGCCAGCAAGATATGGATATATAGATAGATAGGTAGATAATCAAGGAAGAAGACATAGCATTCTTCCCCAGGCTGACAGAGATTAGAAGGTGGCTAGGAGATCAAAGTGATATTCAGAGAAAGTGGATAGGGAATGGTAGGACAGAAATACGTGTTCATTCATTCATGTACTGAATGCCTATTATGTACTGCACTATGCTAAGCCTGGCGAGTCTTGCAGTGAATCAAAGAGATAAGATCTCTGCCCCTTGTGGGGTCTATGGGAATATTGAACTGAAATGTGTGTGTCTGGGAGCAGTGGGATTATTTTGAAGTTTATAAACTCTGTAGATTGGAAAATTCAAAATTTGTCTATATCCATTTTTAATAACATGTAAAACATTGAACCTATAAATATGTCTAACCACTGTGAATTAGACAATGATATTATGTGAATTTATATTGTAGATGTATAGATATATTAAAAGGAAGAGTTAAAAGTAATTGAAGGGGAATTCAGATTAGATAATAGTGTACATAGTATTGTCAAATTTTAATAGTAAATATAAAATACAAGTGTAAAATATGTGGATATAGTGTATGTATATACTATGTATGCCTAAAATGAATTAGAATAAAGAATTACAAAATTATGTTGTGGTATGTATGTTATAAATCTGCAGTCCCCAATCTCTGGGCCTCAGACCCGCTAAGGACCGGGTCACAGAGCTCCACCACCCACCACCTCCGAAACCCCCGCCTCCTCCCTGTCGGTCCCATCTGTGGAAAATTAGTCTTCCATGAAACTTAGGAACTGGCACCCATGCACAAAAGATGAGCAGAGGTCCAGCTTCGTCTGTATTTCCAGCAGCTCCCCTACCCACGGCTGGTATCTTTGCCTGAGCTCAGGCTCCACCCACCTCCACGCCCGCCGTGGAAAAATTCTCTTACGTGAAACCCGTCCCTGGTGCCAAAAAGGTTGGGGGACTACCGTTATAAATAACATTTGTGTATAGTTACACTTAAGGAAAATTGTGGAAGTATATACTTCAAAATGTTAGCAGTGAATGCTATTTCTGACTTTTTTTTCCATGATTTATTTATAGTCTCATATTTTTAAAAAGCATTCATCTTCTTTGTACAGTAAAGTCATTATAAAAATAAATGTGCAGGTGATTAAATGGTTTCTGCCAGATATTGGGTATATATTGTGTTTATGGAAAACTGTCTTGTCTCAGAATAGTGAGAAATTTCTGTAATCGATTCATATTAGTAATCCACACATTTATTTCTTATGATGTTGCTAAGAGTAATATTTTTATAGAGTTTGGGGAAAAGAGGAATTCATTGGCTTCCATTTAATTTAACTTCTAATGCCTAGTTAGTACTTGTTTACAAAGCACATATTTTTTTCAACTTTTGTCATAATTTCACACAAGTAGTAAAAAGAGCAATGTTATATCCAAAATTTGTTTGCAAGGCTACCATAAGGAAGACATGAATAAATTGCAAAAGAACTTTGAGTTACTGAGAAGGAACTGACTATATAGGTTCAAAGTGTTTCTTCTTATATAAGGTAAATTTAAAAGAGGAAAATATGGGTGTGGCATACTTTCTTGAACAATTGTTCAAATGTCTTGGGTTTGGCAACGTTAAAACTACATTTTCCCATTCCCTTTTTCCTCATAATTTACAAAACCATGTATACTTCAAGGGAAATTTAATCCATATGTTCTGATTCATTTGAACTTAACTTGTCAAGTTTTCATTGTTCATGAAAGTCATCTTTTGTCCAGGAAAGTTTGTGAGAATCTTTGTAATAAGTCTCCTTTTCCTCCCTGTTCTAAGAAACTGCATTTTGGCATTTGTTAGCCAAATTGGAACCCCAAATCATTGAAACTTGAAATTTACAAATTTCAAGTGACTTCATACTCGGCCAAAATTTTCTCTCCTATTTATTTGTGTGTGTTAATAGAAAAGCTAATAGTGTTAAGCTAAAGACCAAGGGACAAGACTATTCAGCTTTTGGTTTCTTAAAATCAGTTTTTATGAATAATTTTAACAGGTTTTGTATTTAATAAATGTGTTCCTCCAAATAAGAAATGTTATACCTCCACAGAGAAAATATTACATCTCTACAAAGGCAAATTAAAGAGCAGATGCTGGATTTATGAGAACCTTTGTCAGCTATCATTCTTTAGAGCTGAAAGGCAGCCACCAATAATGAGTCTAACACAAAGGGAGAGAAAAGCAAGACTGAAAGAATAACACCTTCTAAAAGTTGTAATTGCTTATGCTGTACAGGATTTCTTTTTATGTCTCTCAGATAGGATGCAACCATACGGCAAGGACAATCTTAATATATTTAAAATCTAAATGCATATAGGATACAGGCATTTGAATATTGTCAGAACATTTCAAAATTTTTAAAAAAAATTTAAATAAATTGTTAAAAAACCATTATATATTATCATTTTTATTACCAGTGCTTCTAAGTATTCTTCCAGCTACATAATACAAGACTTATGCATTGTGGTTGAACAATCTCCAGTACCCCAGGTATTTCAAGGACACATTAAGAATGGTAATGTGAAAAGCAGAATGCACTGCACACTGTTTTGGAGATTGAGATGCCATTAAAAACTCCCCAGGAAGAATGAACTAAGGTCCAGTGTAAGGCTAAGATTGTGAAAGCTCAAGTTTTAAACCAAACCTAAAATTTCAGCCCACATCTATTTAAATTGATGTTAGACAACCTCTCCCCAGGGAAAGTGGATGCCTGTATTTTAAGTGCTGTGAACTATTTTAGAGTAGAAACATTGTATATTTTCCAATGAATGTTTAGGTGCACATCTGGATATATGCAGAAAACTAATGTAATTAATGGGCTATGTAAAATAAATTACTGTATTTGAAATCTCACTCCCTGATTCTGGGTGAATGAGTTTGCGGTTACAAAATTAAGGTCTCAATACATACATTCACAAACACACACACTCCATTCCACAAACCACCAACTCTAGTAATAAGTGAGGAATTTAGTCCCTTGGATCAGATTGATGTTGTTAATTAATTTCATCTGGCTTGTAATACATGTTTCTAAAGGGAGAAACTTATCATGTAGTATTTGGATGTATTTTCAAAACATTGTGGTGATTAGTAATTACAAAAAATACAAGATTACTACATACTTTATCATTTATATAAATGAATTGGTTTTATGGATGGAACATTCTCTCACCTAGCAATTAATCTTCAGATAACTGTGTATGACCGGTATTTATTCAGTCTATCTATCTACCTATCTCCATCAATCAATCAATCAATCAATCAATTTTTACCAACATGTGCTAAAAATGACATTAGACTTTAGACTGGGAATGGGATAGGACTCGTATAAATCAAGCAATCCCAATCTTGATATTATGTTAGTAACTCATTCCCTAAGTGATCCAGCTGAAATATATTTGGAATATTGAATGCCTACACAAACCTACAACTAACTTTGTCCTGGAAACCTGGAGATGTTGTTTAATTGAGTTTGGTGATTTTATTTCACCCCTCTGGGTCATTCGTTTCATGATAGAAAGCAATGCATTCCTCCTTAATAGGGGATTGTCACGAGCTAGCTTACCCATTGTGGTTTATTTCCTACTGCAGAAAGCTAGAAAGGGAATGCCTTTAGAAAATTTTCATTCTCTGGGCCCCAAGGCCCAGAGTCCAAGAGCAATTTCAAACTAAATTATACTTCCTTTTCTCTACTAGAACAACTAAGATATAGAAATCTCTTCACTATCCAGAAGGTTCCACAAGTACCCTTAGGACTGGGTACAACTGCACATGAAATAGGCACTAATAGAAACTATGTCTTCCAGATTTCCACTCCTAGAGTATCAAAACAGATAAATGATCAGGAATAAAAGGGTCATTCCCACACTACAAACACCGACCTAATTAAATGTATCTATTCCTTCATTTAAGTGTTCAAAAAAATTAAAATTACCTACCATATGCTTGACAGTGTTCGAGAATTAAAGTCATAAAGATGAACCTTCTATAGGTAAGTTCTGTCATCTAAACTTTTTTTTGGTAATAGATCCTTTGTTATTTAAATGACAAAAATGTACCATATTAACATTAAACCTTATTTTCAAAGTTTTGTGCCCATTAGAATAGTGAACTATTCTAAAGAAAATATTTGGCCCAAGCTTAATGTTTTCCCAAAATATGTTTTTACATGTATCTAAAAATATTGTCTGCAAAGAGCAATGCCTCATGGGTAGATGCCCATAGTTTTTGCAAAAACTGAAAATTTCTTCGTATTCAAGGCTTGATTTTATAGGGCTTAGTTTAAAATATCATGCTGGGGATGACAATTAATGATTAGAGTATTAATGCATGATTTCAATATCTATTATAGGTTGTTTGCAAGTGTGTTCCATAGGTATTATTAATATTGTACATCAATGTAATTATTAGTTTAAAATGTACATGAAAGTTCTTCAGTGAATCACTTCCTCCTTTGGGTCCCAACTCAAGTTCATGAATATTTCTTTTGCGGGAATTATCATCCTGCATTATAGGTAGTTCTTTGTGCATCTTTTTCTAACTAGACTGTAAAGATGAGTGTCTTATTCATCTCTCCAGTGTCCCTGCTTGGTATGGAGCCTGCCCTGTGTGAGCACTCACTAAATCTTCGTGGAACTAGTGCATTGACATGTGTTCTGGATTTCATCTGAAACTGGCATTAACACTCACTTGAACACCTGCTCATCACTCTTTCCTGAAAGTCAAAATGCACTCTCAAAATTAGGGATATCCTGCAAGAAGAAGGTGTATGGTTTCCACAATTCATCTTAACAGTTTAAAATTTAAGTACCTATTTGTTCACTGTTTGAAATCAATTTGAACATTCCCATAGTAAAAACCCATTAATAAATTCCATCTACTTTACTTCAGCTCTTTGCACGGTGAGTCAGTGGGTTTTCATACTCTATTGTTATATTAGTGGATGGGCTAAAAACAGAGTATTGCTATTAACTTTGAATAACTAGATTTAGTGTAACTTAAGCCCACACTTAAAAAAGTATTTAAACTTTGTGGTTGGGTATATGTATAGGCTTGTAAGTGGGAAAAAATGTACCTACTATGCAATTGCACACATAATTCAAATTCTTTGATTTCAATATGAGTTATAACAGTATAACACTATAGGAATATTTATGGTTAACAGCTTTTGGTGATATTTTTTCTGTCAAAATATGTTTTCTTGTTCAAATTCCTTTCTAGTGAAGAATAGGGTTATAAATGTAAAGGCCATGACAGGGAAATGGAATTAGTGATGAAACAAGGTTAGAGAAAAATAGACTTAGAGAAAAATTGGCATTGGATCTTTTTGAAAACCAGGGTTGTATATTTATTTGTTATCAATATGAACCAAAAAGAGTGAAGATTTTTCATAATAATTTGATAAATTTGGAATTTTGAAAATGGTATTGAAGACAAACATCACTTTTTCTATTTATTTGTTTTTATATTTCTATCATATTTATAATATTTGGCATTATTATTCCTTATTTACCATAAAATGATGTTTGTATTTAAGATCTGACATATTAGTTATGTCTCTTGCCTCTAAGAGAGGCTGCATACATAGTAAAATGAAAAAAGAATTAACAAAAGTAGAAAATTAAAAGTAAAAAAATGAAGCCAGTAAATGCATGTTGTGAAAAAGACTCTACTAAAATTTAGATCTCATCTAAATCCCCCATTTATTAATAGCCCATACCTAGTTTTATTGAGTACAAATAATATCTGGAAGGGGTTGTAGGACTCTTAATAGCCACTAAAATTTCGGGGTGGTGCCAAGTAATTATAGAAGGTACTGAAGCAAAATCTGAATGCTAGATCCTTGAATGCAAGGATTTCTTTTCTGTTTGCTTTTATATTCCAAGTGTCTAGAACGGTGCCTGGTGGATTATAGCATTCAGGAAATAATTGTTGATTGATAGGTCCCACACAGTGTAGGGCTAAAATGTGCTTGATCATTTGCTATTACAACAATATTGAGAATCTACTTATTCTTTTATGTTTCTGTAAATAAAATTCTTTTTAACTTCTTGAAGAGTCAAGATAATTACAATAAATTTTAGAAAACAATGTTTCACTTCTCTCCTTTTATTGCTTCAGTATTTTCCATGAGCTCTAGAAAATACTCCAGGAACATGAAAGGTCTATAGAGATGCTAACGAGTAGTCTCTGAAGCAACATTGCCTAGTAGAAATTTCTGTGAGGACAGAAATGTTCTATCAGCTCTTTTGTTCAATATTGTAACCACTAGCCACTTGGTGGCTATTGAGCTCTTGAAATGTTGCTATTGAAACTGAGAAACTACATTTTTAATGTTATGTATTTTAAACTAATTTAAACTTAAATTTAAATAGTCATATGTGCTTGTGGTTGCTGTATCGGAGAGGACAGCTCTGGAAAAACACCTTCGGAACAATTATTGGACTTTTACTGCTTGTATTTCTCAAGCCCAGTTGGTGTGTTACTATTCTTTTCTCTTTTCATTCTACCTTGGCAAATATAAAGAAGATTCTTTGTGCAAAATAATTATATATAGTCTGATTATACCATTTTTCAGGAATGTAAGGTTTTCCTCAGATCCACTGCTTTCAATATCTTACTCTACTTCTATCCTACAAAAATATACTGTTTTTAATTAAATATGCAGGCAGAAGTAATAAGTACACAGAGAATCATAACAGCCATGTCTGCCATTACCCATATTATTCCTTTTCAAATAAATTGTAATCATTGAAAATATCGACATATCTGATATTTTTCATTATCTAGAATTCTTGCTTCTTCAAAAATGGCCGTAATAAGTAATTACTTCTCTATGTCAGTTTTTTTTCCTTGTTTAATGGAAAATTTGGGTTTAGAAAAGAGCATTGCAAAAGGTTTAAAAAAATCAGAGGGAAAGACATCTTTTCATTTCTAATGTTCTATCAAGGCTTCTATGCCATATTTATCACTCTGTTCCTGTAAGCATCTTAATGACTGTAACTGCTATAGATAAGATAATTGTGTTTTTAAGGCCAAAGGAACTGTAATAAGGGAATAGGACTTGTTTTGAACAAAATGCTATTTTTTGTTGGACAGATTTAATTGTCACTAGCCACAGTAAATAGAATGCATTGTTGAATATTATTGGCTAGCTTCTCCTACAATTTCATTCACTAGATGGCAAGAATATCATCTTGGACAGAAAAGCTTAAACACTTTTACATCTATAGGCACAATGCACTGCCAAGAACACTCGGGTATCTTTCTGTTTTTATTAGCCTGGCTTCTCTAACAAGTCTCCATAAATTCTGTGCCTTTCCAGGGCCACAAAGAACTGGGAAATAGATTACTTTCAGAGTCTGTGTATCTTTCTGCAGCTTTTCATGGAGCAGCTGGACAATGATTCTTGAAACAGGCTCATAGTGTAATACTAGGAGAGATGATATTATAGAGTCGATTTACTATTCAGTTTATAGCTGTCAGTAAATTGAACCTATTTTCTGGGGATAAAACTGATTACTTTGAAAGCCAAATAAGGACTTTCCCCCCAATGTGTTGGTGTATGTGGGATTTCTTTGTATTTTTAAGAGATATGTGACTGCTTCTTTTGTGGGTAATATTTTTTACATATACATTCAAGCTGGGGTTTTTTTTTTTTTTTCTATTTTTTGAATACGACGTGTTAATAACTGCTGCTTCTGGACAGCTTGTTTACCCACTCTTTTGATGAATGTAACGACAGCTGTATAGAATTCTAATATATAAGGCCAGGTTTAATGTAAATTCTGTCCAGTATTTTTATTGAACAAGACTTTGCAAGTGCCCCCATATTACATTTTGAGAGCTTTTCTGTTTTTTGTTAAGTGGAATTCAGAGGAACTTTTTCCTTATCAAAATTTTGGTTCTTACATTGTTTCATGGTTATTTCTTAAATAACCAAATGTATTCTGTATTATAGATATCAAAGTCCTTTGGAGGTGAGGGGAGAATGAGAGAATTGAGGCAAAAGAAGGGAAAGGAAAAGGAGAGAAAGGAACAAACTTCACTCTGCTGTATTCTGTGTGCTTCGTAGCCAGAGTAATCCTTTCTAACAGAGAGCAACATTTTTAGAAATATAATAGCATTCACCTGAAATATGGTAGTTACTAGTTCAAAGATCTGGATGACTCTTGGCCTGTTTTGTTGCTTAGGTCCCAAGAGTTAATAAAAACAAAAGTATTTATCAATATTCTCAACAATAAACTGAGGATATAATAAATGATAATTTCATTAATCCTCTATAGCCTTAAATTAGAAGCCTGCAGTAAGAAGGTCATGCTCACCATTTTTCAATCTTGTAGTTCCCGAAAGGGCCATCAGAACATCATCTGTTGCCTGCTTCTATGCACAAATGAGAACTCCTACCCATGTTCTTTCTGCCCTACCTGATGCGAAGTGCACAGGTTGGGTTCTCTGCCTCCTCTTCCACCTGGGGTTAACCTCTCATCAATTTTATGCTGAAGGGATAAGGAGAATCCAGGAGCAAATCCACCCCTTAGCATGACCTTTGTCTGGACTGCCCATATATAGGCATTTTCTCAACATTTTTGGAGAGTTTCTGACTTAAATTTCTACTCTGGGAAAACTTGGTTATTGTGATACTACAGGGAAATCTTTACGAAAAAGATTCATAAAAATAAATATTTGAAAATTATTTTTCTGTATGTATATTCATTGAGCTTATTGCCCTTTCAGATCCCAAGAGAGGCCCCAAACAGGCTTTCCTGGAAACAGAAAATGAATAAGTTGGGGTACAAGATAACCAACATTTTAAATTTACTAACAATTGTATTAGGGAAAAATATTAGGGAAAATATATTTCCTGATAAAATCTAAACAGGCAGAAATAAGAAAAAGGAATCCACTGGCTTTCTATATAGCCTGAGTGAAAGAACAATATTTGTTCTTGTAGAATTGAAATGGTGTAGAGATTATTTGGCAGGTGAACTGACAGCATTCCATCAAATCCACTTTACAAAGAGAAAGGACTAGAGAAAAAAAATGCAGGTGATGGAACTTCGACGTGAAACTACACAATGATGAGAGTTAAATACTGATCATCCATCTCTGCTTTTTATGTTGCCTTCTATATCGTTGAGGATGACCTTGCTTCCTCAGTAGATGCTTGTCTTTGTTGAATCTCCTTTCTCCTTTCCCTTTCCTCTGGCTCTTTTTGTCTCTCCCAGGCCACCTGAAAACTATAAACAGAGCCCAAGTAGAAGCACCTGGATTCCCACTGATTTTTCCAGAAGGTGAGAAGATGCCTAATGTACTTGGTTCAGGAATCCTCTCCTTGCTACTAAACCTCATCTACTCTTCGTTTCTCTCTTCTTCGTAACTACTAGCCCACAAGTAGTGTCTGCTCATTTGTTATTCCCAGTTCTCAAACTTAGTTCTATTTCTCCTGCTTACAAATCTTGCCTTTCTGCTCTACCACGGAGCTTGAGTATGTGAATGAGATGATAAAAAGCATTGGAAGATTGTCCATAAGGCAGATTAAAACCAAAAAATATTCGCATTTTGTCTTATAATGAAAAATTAATGAGGTCGTATTATGATTGATATCATTCCTTTCACACTAGTGCATTTGTAGATTTTATTGTAAACTTTTTGGAGGTATATAGCCATTATTCCTGGTATCAAACTATTATTTTCCATTGTGTGTTTTTCACATTCTATTATTGTTCATGTTACAGTTAATTTTATATTCGATATTTTGCTTTTAGTTGTTGTTTAAAACAATTATTTTGTAATATAATACAGTCAGGCAGTGCATAATGATTTTTGATCAACAATGGACTAGACCACATACATGACAGTAGTCCGCTAAGATTATAATGGAACTGAAGAATACTATTGCTTAATGACTTTGCAACCATCATGACATTATATTGCAATGCATTATTCAAGTGTTTGGGGTTATGCTAATGTAAACAAATCTACAGCATGGCAGACCATATAAATGTATAGCACATAGAATTATGTACAGTATATAATATATCATAGTGATAATGAATGATTATGTTACTGTTTTTATGTGTTTACTATACTATACTTTTTATGATTCTTTTAGAGTATACTCCTATTCATTAAAAAAAGGTTTAACTTTACAACTTCAGGAAGGTATCATAATCATAGGAGATTACAGCTCCATGCTTATTATTGCCCCTTAAGGCCTTCCAGTGGTAAGATGCAGAAATGGAAGACAGAGATATTGATGATCCTGACCTTGTGTAGCTTGTGTAAGACTAGCCTAACATGTGTTTTTGTGTCTTGGTTTTTAATGCGAAGTTTAAAAAGTAAAAAAAAAAAAAAAAAAGAAAGAAAAAGAAAAAACATTGAACAGCTATTCAATGTGTTTGTGTTTTAAGCTAGGTGATATTATAAAAGATTCAAGAAGTTAAAAAATTAAAAAGTTTATAAAGTAAGACTGTTATTGTAAGCTAAGGTTAATTTATTATTGAAAAAAATAATGTTACTGTAAATTTAGTGTAGCTTAAGTGCACAGTGTTTATAAAGTCTACGGTATTGTTCTAGGTCTTCACATTCACTCACCACTCAACTCATTGACTTACCCAGAGAAACTTTTAGTTCTGCAAGCTCTATTCATCATGGTAAGTGCTCTATACTGTTATACAATTTATTAAAACCTTATATACTGTATTTTTACTGCAACTTCTCTACGTGTAGGTATATTTAGATACACAAATGCTTACCATTGCATTACAATTGCCTTTGTAGCCCAGGAACAATACCTAATAATATAATCTGGGTGTGTAGTAAGCTATACAGTCTAGGTTTTTGTAAGTACACTCTAGGATATTTGGACAAAATTGTCTAACGATGCATTTCACAGAACATAACCCCTTTGTTAAGTGATG
>RJWJ010004621.1:0-74471 GCA_004363605.1 Indri indri
AAAAAAAAAAAAAAACAAGCCAAGCATCTGCTCTCTCCAAGAAATAATCTAACCTGCAAGGATGCATTTAGACTCAATGTAAAGGGGTGGAAATCAATATTTCAAGCAAATGGAAGCCAAAAGAAGTCTGGTGCTGCAGTTTTGATCTCAGATAACTTGGTTTTTAAATAAACAAGAGTAATGAAAGACAAAGGGGGTCACTATATAATGGTGAAGGGTACAGTTCAACAAGAAGACATAACAATTCTAAATATGTATGCACCCAACTTAGGTGCACCCAGATTCATAAAGCAAACTCTACTTGATCTAAACAAATTGATAGACAGCAACATCATAATACTTGGAGACTTCAACACCCCACTGACAGCACAGGACAGATCCTCCAAACAGAAAATTAACAAAGAAATAATAGACTTAAACACAACTCTAGAACAAATGGGCTCAACTGACATTTACAGGGCATTCTTCCCAAAAACCACTGAATAAACATTCTTCTCATCATCTCATGGGACATTCTCTAAGACTGACCATAATCTAGGACACAAAGCATTTCTCAAAAAATTTAAAAAAATAGAAATCATACCATGCATCTTCTCAGAGCATAGTGGAACAAAAACAGAAATCAACACCAACAGAAACTCTCATCTCTACACAAACTCATGGAAATTAAGCAACCTTCTGCTGAACGATTCCTTCATAAACGAGGAAGTAAAGATGGAAATCAAAAGATTCTTTGACCTAAATGACAAAGGTGACATAAGTTGTCAAAATCTGTGGGACACAGCCAAAGCAGTCCTGAGAGGAAAGTTTATTTCCATAAATGCCTATATCCAAAAGTCAAAAAGATCACAAAGAGACAACCTAATGAATCGACTCAAAGATCTGGAAAAAGAAGAACAGGCCAACTCCAAACCTAGCAGAAGAAGGAAAATTAATAAGATCAAATCAGAACTAAAGGAAATTGACAACAGGGAAACTGCATGGAAGATTAATAAAACAAAAAGTTGGTTCTTTGAAAAAATAAGTAAAATCGACACACCTTTGTCTAAACTAATGAAAAAGAGAAAAGAAAAATCCCTAATAAGCTCCATCAGGAAGAAAAAAGGAGAAGTTACAACTGATGCTGTGGAGATTCAAGATATAATTTATGAATATTACAAAAACCTTTATGCACACAAACTGGAAAATGTGGAGGAAATGGGCAAATTTTTAGAAACACACAGCCTCCCTAGGCTCAACCAGGAAGAAATAGAATTCCTGAACAGACAAATGTCAAGGACCGAAATTGAAACAGCAACAAAAAACATTCCAAAAAGAAAAGTCCCAGACCAGATGGTTTCACACCCGAATTTTACAACACCTACAAAGAAGAACTGGTAACTATCCTGCAGAAATTATTCCACAGCATCGAGAAGGATGGATTCCTCCCCAGCACATTTTATGAAGCCAACATAAACCTGATACCAAAACCAGGAAAGGACACAACAAAAAAGAAAATCTACAGACCAATATGCCTCATGAATATAGATGCGAAAATTCTCAACAAAATTCTAGCTATCCAAATCGAGGTGCTTATTAAGAAACTAATCCATCATGACCAAGTGAGCTTCAACCCAGAGATGCAGGGATGGTTCAACATATGCAAATCCATAAACGTAATTCACCACATAAACAGAAGCAAAAACAAAAACCATATGATTCTCTCGATAGATGTAGGAAAAGCATTTGACAAAATTCAACACCCGTTTATGATAAGAGCACTTAACAAAATAAGAATAGATAGGGTTTACCTGAAAATGGTACAAGCCATTTATGACAAACCCACAGCCAACATCGTACTGAATGGGGAAAAATGGAAAGCATTCCCACTTAGAACTGGAACCAGACAAGGTTGCCCACTATCTCCACTTCTATTCAACATAGTGCTGGAAGTCCTAGCCACAGAAATCAGGCAAGAGAGTGGAATTAAAGGCATATGAATGGGAACAGAAGAGATCAAACTCTCACTATTTGCTGATGACATGATATTATATCTAGAAAACAGCATGGATTCAACCAAGAGGCTCCTGGAATTGATAAATGAATTCAGTAAAGTCTCAGGATATAAAATAAATACACACAAATCAGAGGCTTTCATATACGCCCACAGCAGTCATACCGAGAACCTAATCAAAGACTCAATTCCCTTCACAATAGCAATGAAGAAAATAAAGTATCTAGGAATATATTTAACTAAGGAGGTAAAAGACCTCAATGAAACATTGAGGAAATAAATAGCAGAGGACGTAAACAGGTGGAAAACCATACCATGCTCGTGGGTCTGCAGAATCAACATTGTTAAGATGTCTATACTACACGAAGTGATCTAGAGATTCAATGCAATCCCTATTAAAACACCAACATCATTCTTCACAGATGTAGAAAAATTAATTCTACACTTCGTATGGAACCAGAGAAGACCCTGCATAGTGAAAACAATTCTAGGCAATGAAAACAAAATGGGAAGTATCAATTTACTAGACTTCAAACTTTATTATAAGGCTGTAGTAATCAAAACAGCTTGGTAGTGGCACAAAAATAGAGCCATTGACCAGTGGAACAGAACTGAGAACCCACATATAAAACCATCCTCATATAGCCACCTAATCTTTGACAAAGTAGACAAAAACATACACTGGGGAAAAGAATCCTTATTCAATAAATGGTGTTGGGAAAACTGCATAGCCACATGTAGAAGACTGAACCAGGATCCACACCTTTCACCTCTCACAAAAAATCAACTCACGCTGGGTAACAGATTTAAACCTGAGGAGTGAAACTATTAGAATTCAAGAGGAAGATGGTGGAAATACTCTTCAAGATATTGGCCTAAGCAAAGAATTTATGAAGAAGACCCCAAAAGCAATCACAGCAACAAGCAAAATAAATAAATGAGACCTGATCAAATTAAAAGCTTCTGCACAGACAAAGAAACTGTCACAAGAGCAAACCGACAACCTACAGAATGGGAGAAAATTTTTGCATGCTACAAATCCGATAAAAGGCTGATAACTAGAATGTACTTAAAACTCAGGAAAATCAACAAGAAAAAATCAAACAACCCTATCAAAAAGTGGGCAAAGGACATGAACAGAAACTTTTCAAAAGAAAAAGGAATAATGGCCCAAAAACATATGAAAAAATGCTCTACATGTCTAGTCATCAGGGAAATGCAAATCAAAACCACAATGAGATATCACTTACCTCCAGTAAGACTGGCTTTTATCAAAAAGTACCCAAACAATAAATGTTGGTGTGAATGCGGAGAGATAGGAACACTCATACACTGCTGGCGGGACTGCAAACTAGCGAAACCTCTGTGGAAAGCAATATGGAGATACCTTAAAGAGATACAATTAGAAGTGCCATTCGATCCAGCAATCCCATTACCGGGCATCTACCCAAAAGATCAAATGATACTCTGTAGAAAGACACTTGCACCCAAATTTTTATAGCAGCATAATTCACAATTTCAAAAATATTGAAACAACCCAATTGTCCATCAATACATGATTGGATTAATAAAATGTGGTATATGTATACCATGGAGTACTATTCAGCTTTAAGAAACAATGGTGATATAGAACCTCTTGTATACTCCTGGATAGAGCTACAACACATTGTACTAAGTGAAGTATCCCAAGAATGGAAAAACAAGCACCACATGTACTCACCATCAAATTGGTATTAACTGATCAACACATAAGTGCACCTACAACAATAACATCTATTGGATGTCGGGCAGAAAGGAGGGTGGAAGGGGGAGGAGGAGGAGGGGAGGGGTATATGCATGCACAAAGAGTTCAATGCGCACCCTCTGAGTGATGGACATGTTTGAAACTTGGACTCGGGGGGGAGGGGGTTAAGGGCAACATACGTAACCTAAATATCTGTACCCCCATAATATGCTGAAATTAAAAAAAATATTCTTTTCAATAAGTGGTGCTGGGTAATTGGCTACTCAACTGTAAAAATGAAATTGGACATCTATCTCAATATTTTAAATTCAACTCAAAATATGTTTTAGATAAGGTGGGCACATATCTCATTTTTTGAAGCAGTCACAGTTATGGATTTTATTCTGAAATATCATAACTAGAACCCCATTTCACTCTCAAAAGTGCCCCGGTTTTGAAGATAAATGATATTGCTACATTAGTTTCCAATCCAAATTTAAAAATAAAAACTATAAGTCATTTATAATGTAATACAGGGAAGAATCTTCATGGTCTTGGGATAATGACATGTTTCTTAAGATATAAAATTATATCATATAAATAAAATGTTTATAAATTTGACTACATTAAAATTAAGAATGTTCATGAAAAGAAACCATAAAAGACAAGATATAGAGTTGGCAAGGATATTTGCAACATAAATAACCAATGAGGACTTATAATACATAAACATAAATGTATACAGAGTCTGATTCCATTCTTGACATTTGACTGCTGATAGCTTTTAAGCCTCTTCCCCTTATCCTTGCATAGGTTCAAACTATGGAAAGATTCCTGCCTATATGTAGGAATCCTCACTGTAGTACCAATCTCTAATCACCATTAAAACCCAGAGCCAGTCTTTATGCCTGCTCTCTCAAGATATTTTGGACCAGCTTAGGAAACCTGCCATGCTCTCCCTAGAAAGCCTCATTATGTGATTAAGAAGCCTTTTTTATATTCTTGTGGTGTGTGTGTTGTATCATCAGTTTTGATACTGCAATCAAATTTTGGGTAAGGGTCCATCCTTTCTTTACCGTGAAGTGTCCACAATCAGTGATAAAGCGAGAATGAATTTTATTATCTGCTTTGGTTTGCTAACCGTCACCTGCTTGTGTGCATACACTTTGAGTCAGTGCTTGCTGGTGAGCTTGCATTTGAGTATTGCTGCAATGTGTTACACTTTTCAACTTCTACTTAATCTCTGCTATAGATTTAATGATCCCATATCAGAAATTGCAATAATCTCCATTTAGAGAAAAAAGGAATATGGAGTTGAGTCTCTTCTTAAAGTGGCCCTGGGTCATGTGTCTTAGCTGAGACCTGTTTATGTACTATGTGCTTAGAATGAATTGTGTGTCTCAACTACTTCATAAGAAGTAACTGACTCTTGATTGAGTGGAAGACTCTTATACTGTGAGTTTTGTATCTATACCAGATAATGACCTATATTTTACAGCACTCGTGGGAAAGACCGTTAATATTGTGCACTATATGGGTCCATTGAATAGTTGTTCATGATAGAAAGAAAAGATAGCAGTTATTATGTGATATGCTGAGGTAACACTACTAAAAGTAGATGGCTCACAAATAAGCTGTAAAATGCCTCTGCTGCTGCTGAGGATGCCTCTCTCACCAAAAATTATCCACCTCCTCCAAGTTATAGGGAGAAATGGTGATAACACCCATGTAGCATAGACAAAGGGTTAATTCAACCATTATTATGGGGGAAAGCCCTAATCCTAATGATACTGACTTGTATATCCCTCAAGCAAGAAATAAAAATACGAGCAGGGTAGAGAGGACTCCCCTACCTGAAGTACATCCGGTAAACAGCCTACACACACACACACACACAAAGAAAGAAAGAACCAGAGAAAATAAGATCTTCTGTATAGTTCTTTTATTCTCAATTTCATTTAGTTCTGCTCTGGTCATAGTTATTTCTTTTCTTCTGCTAGGTTTAGAATTAATTTGCTCTTCCTTTTCCAGTTCTTTCAGACAGTTTATTAGTTTGTTGATTTGTGAGCTTTCTGTCTTTTGGATGAGAGCATTTAATTAAAACTACAGTGAGATGTCACCTAAGTCCAGTGATAATGTCCCTTATCAAAAAGTCCCAAACAACAAATGCTGGTATGGATGTGGAGAGATTGGAACACTCTTACACTACTGGTGGGACTGCAAATTAGTACAACCCCTGTGGAAAGTAATTTGGCGATAACTCAAAGAGCTAAAAATAGAAATACCATTTGATCCAGCAATCCCACTACTAGGCATCTATCCAAAGGAAGAAAAGACATTCTATAATAAAGACATCTGCACTAGAATGTTTATAGCAGCACAATTCACAATTGCAAAGATGTGGAAACAATCCAAGTGCCCATCAATATGGGCAATGAGTGGATTAATAAAATGTGGTATACATACCTTAATGAGATACAATTAGAAGTACCATTCGATCCAGCAATCCCATTACTGGGCATCTACCCAAAAGATCAAATGATACTCTATAAGAAAGACACCTGCACCCGAATGTTTATAGCAGCACAATTTACAATTGCAAAGATGTGGAAATAACCCAAGTGTCCATCAATACACGAGTGGATTAATAAAACATGGTATATGTATACCATGGAGTACTATTCAGCTTTAAGAAACAACGATGATATAGCACCTCTTGTATACTCCTGGATAGAGCTGGAACGCATTCTACTAAGTGAAGTATCCCAAGAATGGAAAAACAAGCACCATATGTACTCACCATCAAATTGATATTAACTGATCAACACATAAGTGTACATATAAGAATACCATCTATTGGATGTCGGGCAGGGGGGGAGGGACGGGAATATGCATACACAAAGAGTGCAATGCACACCATCCGAGAGATGGACATGTTTGAAACTCGGACCTGGGGGGGGTGGGGTAAGGGCAACATACGTAACCTAAACATCTGTACCCCCATAATATGCTGAAATTAAAAAAAATAAAATGTGGTATATGTATTCCATGGAATACTACTCAACTACAAAAAACTATGGTGATCTAGCACCTCTTGTATTATCCTGGATAGAGAATGAGCCCATCCTTTGAAGTGAGGTATCACAAGGATGGAAAAACATGCACCACATGTACTCGCCATCAAATTGGTACTAAGTGACCAACACTAACGTGTTCGCATGATAGTAATACTCATTGGGTGTCAGTCGGGGGCATGGTTGGGAGGTAAACCCACAACTAATGGAAGCGGAATGCACTGTATGGGGGAGAGACATGCTTGTAGCCCTGGTTTGGGTGGGACAAACGCATTACATGTAACCAAAATGTTTGTACCCCCATAATATCCTGAATAACTTTTAAAAAGAGAAAAAGAAGGAATTCTGAATATGGAGGATAATCTAAAATCCGAAGCAGAGTTCCACAATTTGAACCATTTGGAAATCCAAAATTTACTAAAATAATTTACATAACAAAAGACAAAAAGGCACTGGATGACTTTTGCACCTCTAAGACATAAATTCTGAATTAACTTTAACATTTGATGAAATGCACCAACTGGGGAACTTTTATTGACTTAACCAATATCAAGGCTCAAATTAGAATAATAGCCAGGAAGCCCCCTAAATTTTAGCATGCTATCTCCTATAATCTTGGAAAAGTTATGGAACTTAGATAGAGAACCAAAGGTAAGCTTCACTTTAACCATCAAATCTATTGCCTTATCTAAATTCAGCTCTTATTGTCCTAGAATGTCTCATAGTAGTCAAACACTCTGACATATAAGTAATAACTGAAATTAAATTTAGTCTTTTTTATTTTTTTATTATTTTTTTATTGTTTGTTATTATAGGGGTACAGATGTTTAGGTTATGTATGTTGCCCTTGCCTCCCCTTCCCCCCAAGTCCCAGTTTCAAGTGTGTCCATCTCTCGGATGGTGCGCATTGCACTCTTTGTGTATGCAAATACCCGTCCCCTCCTCTCCCTCCCCCCACCCCCTGCCCGACATCCAATAGATGTTATTCTTATATGTACACTTATGTGTTGTTCAGTTACTACCAATTTGATGGTGAGTACATGTGGTGCTTGTTTTTCCATTCTTGGGATACTTCGCTTAGTAGAATGCGTTCCAACGCTATCCAGGAGTATACCAGAGGTGCTTGACATTTACAGATTGGCCTTAAAAGTGGGATTCATAGACCTCCTACTCCCAGTTAAAATGTATATTATGACCCAGTATAATTAAAACTGGTTCATCAAGTATTGAAACCAATTATATAAGACCTATTTGGTTAAGGGAAGATCATCACTACTGCTTCTCCAGTTAACAGCCAAATTTGGCCTGTTTTTAAACTTTGAAGGACTTAATGGCACCTCATGGTGTACTTCTGAAACGTTAATAGCATGGCCTTACCCGGTATAGTACCCACACCAATAGCCAATATTATGAAACGTACTGAATCCATCCAATAAGCAATTGGTAAAAATGTTGCTATTATATATTTGGCAAATATTTTCTGTTCACTGACTGTTTCAACAATCTCTCAGCTGCAGTTTTCCTTCGTATCTGAATGGACATAATACCTTTACCCAGCAACTGACAGGATACTTCAGCCACCTTGCTGTCACACCCATTCTTTTCAGGCAAGACCTTAATCAACATCTAGCTTTCTCCAGAAACTCAGATATAATATCGTATTTCTGACATCCTCCTATAAGGCTATTCAGTTAAAAAATTCGTTCAAAACATTAAGATACTCACACAGGAGCTCGCAAAAAGATGAGTCATGAACCTACACATAGTGCAAGGCCCGAGGACAATATTTAAATTCTAGAAAATTATCTGGTAAACTAAGGCCAGCTTCATCCCTTACAATGTCAGGAAATAGCTATTGACCCTCTCTGTACCCCTAAGGTTAAAATAATCTCAGCACAATCTAATATTGAAAAAGAAGAATGAAATTGGAGGACTGACACTACCTGACTTCAAGACCTACTATAAAGCTACAGTAATCAAGAGTATGATATTGGCAAAACATAGACAAATAGATCAGTGGAACAGAATAGAGAACCCAAAGCTAAGCCACATAAATATAGTTAATATAGGGGCAATAAAGACAAGTGATTTTTGACAATGAAAAAAATCAGTTTAATATAAGATTAGTTCTGTCAACAAAAGGTGTGGCAAAAAATGGAATAACTGGACATCCATATGCAAAAAAATATATCTATTAATACCAATTTGATGGTGAGTACATGTGGTGATTGTTTTTCCATTCTTGTGATACTTCACTTAGTAGAATGAGCTCCACCTCCATTCAGGATAATATAAGAGGTGCTAGTTCACCATTGTTTTTTTGTGGCTGAGTAGTACTCCATGGTATACATATACCACATTTTATTAATCCACTCATGTGTTGATGGGCACTTGGGTTGTTTCCACATCTTTGCAATTGTGAATTGTGCTGCTATAGTATGATACTGTAATGGTAGATTGTCAAAACTCATAGACCTGTGCAACGCAAGGAATGAACTTTAATATGGACTTTAGTTAATAATAATGTATCAACATTGGTTCATCTATTGTAACAAATATATCATACCAATGCAAAATGCTAATAACAGGGGAAACCGAGGTTAGAGGGAGAGGGAGTATATTGGAATTGCCTGTACCATTTGATCAACTTTTCTATGAAGCTTGAACTGCTCTAAAAATAAAGTCTATAACAAGTAAAATAATTCTGAAAATTTTAGGCTTTTTTGTGTTCTAGAGGCAATATATTTATCATTTATATAAGCATAAATAAGCTTAAGTAAAGTTTTTACAGATTTATTTCTACATTAATTTCAGTTATACAGATAGTTCACACAATGTCAACAATTCCTTGACCCAAATTGTCCCCTTTTAGGTAACAAACTCTTTGTATTTCTTGTCTTATACTTACCCAAAGTATGCACAAAAAATCACACGTCTCTCTACTCTCTAAAGCAATAATACAAGACTTCACCAAGAGACTTCTTATCACCTTCCGAGTTTCGGACATTATTGATAGTGACCAAAGCACTCATTTCACCTCTCACAATACACAATAATGGGTTTTTGAATAAGTCATTAAATAGAACTTTTATCTCTCTTACTGCTCACAGACTGCAGACCTCATAGACCTGCACAATGGCTTACTTAAACATGTTCAAATTCAATGAAATGAAACATGAGGTGTTTCAATCGCTAGTCAAAGATGGTGAGCCAATTGTGATAAAGAATCTGACTTTATATTTTGGAGTCCAAAAATGTCATTTTTAATAGACTTTTATCTTAACAGGAGTTTTAGGTTCACAGCTAAATTGAGTGGAAAGTACAAAATGCCCCCAAATACCCCTTACCCCCCCACACAAAAACAAACTCCTCCACTATCAACATCCTGTGTCAGAGTGGTACATTTGTTATAATTGATTAACCTATGTTAACACATCATTATCACCCAAAGTCCATAGTTTACATTAGGGTTCATTCTTGATGTACATTCTATGGGTCTTGACAAATGTATAATGACATTGACCTATTATTATAGTATCATACAGAAAATTTTCACTGCTCTAAAAATCCTCTATGCTCTGCCTATTTGCCTCTCCTTCCCCACTAATCCCTGGTGAATACTGATCTTTTTACTGTCTCTATAGTTTTCCCTTTTCCAGAATGTCATATAGTTGGGTTCACACAGCTGTATGCTTCTCAGATTGTCATTTTTTCTACTTAGTTTTATGCATTTAAGGATCCGTTCCTCCATGTATTTTCATGGCTTGATAGCTCCTTTCTTCTTGGTGCTGAATTATATCGCCTGGATATACCATAGATTATTTATTCATTCACCTATTGAAGGACATCTTTGTTTCTTCCAAGTTTTGGCAACTATGAATAAAGCTGTGATAAATATCTGAGTGCTGCTTTTTGTGTGGATATAAGCTTTCAACTTATTTATGTAAATTCCAAAGAGTACAGCTGTTGGATCATATGGTAAGGATAGGTTTAGTTTTGTAAGAAACTGCTGAACATTTCTCCAAAGTGGCTGTATTATTTTACTTTCCTGCCAGCAATTAATGAAGAATTTCTGTTGCCCCACATTCTCTCTACTATTTGGAAGTTGTTAAAGTTTTAGACTTTTGCCATTCCAACAGGTATGTGGTGGTAGTTCATTGTTGTTTTAATTTGTAATTACCTAAGGACATACGATATTGAACATATTTTCAAATTTTTATTTGCTATCTGAATTTTTGGTGAGGTGTCTGTTCAAGCTTTCTGCCCATTTTTAATTGAATTGCTTATTTTCTTATTGCTGAATTTTGAGATATTTTTTGTATATTTTGGATAGTTGTACTTTGTCAGATGTGTCTTTGCAAATATTTTCTCCTATGCTGTGGCTTGTTTTCTTGTTCTCATAACAGTGTCTTTCAGAGAGTAGAAGTTAGGTTCGATGAAGTCCAGCTTTTCAATTTTTCTTTTCATGTGTCTTGCTTTTGGTGTTTTATCTAAAAAGTCAGTGTCATACTCAAGGTCATGTAGATTTTGTCTTATGTTACCTGCGAGGAGTTTTATAGTTTTGTATTTTACATATAGATCTACAAATCATTTTGAGTGAATTTTGTGAAGGGTGTAAGTTCTGTGTCTAGATTCACCTTTTTCATGTAGATGTATAGTTGTTCTAGCACAATTTGTGGAAAAAATATATTCACTACATTGTACTGCTTTTGCTCCTTTGTGAAATGTCAGTTAGACTGTATTTATGTGGGCTTATCTCTGTGTTCTCTATTGTGTTCCATTGATTTATTTGTTTATTGTTTGCCTGTATCACACTATCTTGATTACCAGACTTTGTAAGTCTTGAAGTCAAGTAGTGTCTCTGACTTTATCCTTCTCCTTTAATTTTATGTGGCTTTTCTGTGTCTCTGTAGAAATTTTAGAATCAGTGTGTCAATATCCACAAAATAACTTATTGGGATTTTAATTAGAATTGCAATAAATCTATAGATAATTTTGGAAGAAGTGATGTCTTGACAATATTAAGTCTTCATATTCATGAAAATGAAATATTTCTCCACTTAGTTTTTCTTTGGTTTCTTGCATCACGAGAGTTTTGTAGTTTTCCTCATATAGATTTTGTACTTTCTTGATTTGTACCAGTAATGACAAATTTTATGTGTCAACTTGACTGTATGAAAGGATATTCGGATAGCTGATAGAGTTGGATATGTTTGTGAGAATGTTTCCAGAAGAGAAGGGCATTTAATTAAGTAGACTGAGTAAGGAGGATCTGCCCTCATGTAATGTGGATGGGCACCATCCAATTGGCTGAAGTTTCAGCCAGAACAAGAAAGCACAGGAAAAGTTCATTCATTTTCTCTTTTCTAGGTTGGGACGACCTTATTGTCCTGCCCTTGCATGTCAGAACTTCAGGTTTTCTGGGCTTTGGACTCTGGGAACTGCGCCAGTGGCCCTCCAGCTTCTTAGGACTTTGGCCTTGGACTTAGAGTTATACCACTGGCTTTCCTAGTTCTAAGGCCTTCAGACTGGAAAGAGCCATGCTGCCATATTTCGTGGCTTCCAACTTGCAGATGGTCTATAATTGGTTTGTTCAGCCTCCGTAGCTGTATGAATCAATTCCTCTAAAAACCCCCTCTCATCCCCTCTCATCTCTCTCTCTCCCTCTCTAGAGAGAAAGAGAGAGAGAGAGAGAGATGATTCAGTTCCTCTGAAGATCCCTGATTAATACAACATTTAAGTGTTTTATTTTGGGAGTACTAATGTGAATGGCATTGCATTTATAATTTTGAATTCTACTTGTTAATTCCTGGTATATAGGAAAACAATTTATTTTTATATATTAACCTGGTATTCTGCAACCATGCTAGAATTGTTCATTAGTTCAAAGTGGAATTTTTTTTGTTATTTTTTTTCAGATTTTCTACATAAGCAATTATGTCATAAGTGAATGAAGGGAGTTTTATTTCTTTCTTACCTATCTATAAAAATTTTATTTAATTTTTTGTTATTGTATTAGCTAGGACTTCCAGTATGATGTTCAAAGGAATGGTGAGAAGGGCCATTCTTGTCTTGTTTCTGTTATTAGTTGGTAAAGCTTCTTACTTCTCACCAATAAGTAGGATGTTATCTGTATGGTTTTTGTAGATATTATTTTTCAAGTTAAGAATTACCCCTGTATTCCTAGTTATTTTTTTAGAATTTTTATCATGAATGGCTGTTGATATAATTATGTGATTTTTTTCTTCTTCTTTCGCATTTTAATGTTATGGATTACATTCATTGATTTTTGAATGTTTAACCAACATTGCGTGCCTAGCATAAATCTCACTTGGTTGTGGTGTATAATACTTTTTATACATTATTAGATTCAATTGGCTACTATTTAGTTGAGGATTTTTGCATCTATGCCCATCAAAGATATTGGCCTATAGTTTTCTTTTCCTGTAATGCTTTTGTTATTGTTTTTGTTTTTTTTAGTATTAGGATAATGCTTGCTTCATGAAACGAATTATCATGTATTCTATTCTATCTGATTCTATCTTCTGAAGGAGATTATGGAGAATTTAAATCATTTCTTCCTTACCTGTTTGGTAGAATAAAGAATAAACCAGTAAACCCATCTGGATCTGGTGCTTTCTGTTGTGAAAGTTTATTAAATATTGATTCAATTTCTTTATTAGATCTAGGACTATTCAGATTGCCTATTTTATTTTGTGTGAATTTAGACACAACATGTCTTTCAAGAATTGTTCTATTCATCTACATTATAAAATTAGGGGACATGGAGTTGTTCATAATATTTATTATTATCATAATAATATCCATGAGCTCTGTAGTGATGGCTACTCTTTCATGTCTAGTATTAGCAATCTGTGACTTCTCTGTCTTTTTTGTTTTCCTTACTTTTCCTGCCTTATGGCTATCAGTTTTATTGATTTTAGCAAAGAACCACCTTTTGTTTTTAGTGATTTTCTTTATTGATATCATCTTTTCAATTTCATTGATTTCTGTTCTAATTATTATTATCTCTTTTTTATTTTTTATTTTTATTTTTTTTTTATTGTTTGTTGTTTATAGGGGTACAGATGTTTAGGTTACGTATGTTGCCCTTGCCCCCCCTTCCCCCCAAGTCCCAGTCCCAAGCATGTCCATCTCTCGGAGGGTGCGCATTGCACCCTTTGTGTATGCATATATCCGTAAGCGAAGTATCCCAAGAATGGAAAAACAAGCACCACATGTATTATTATCTCTTTTCTTCTACTTACTTCAGATTTAATTTTCTGTTTTTCCTTCTAATTTACTAAGGTGGAGACTTACATTTTTAAAATTTTAGTTCTTCTTTTCTATGCTATAAATTTCTCTCCAGGTACTACCACTTTTACTGCACCCCATCAATTTTGTTTTTTCTTTCTTTTCTTTTTTTTTTTTTTATACAGAGTCTCACTCTGTTGCCCAGGCTAGAGTGCCATGGCATCAGCCTAGCTCCCAGAAACGTCAAACTCCTGGGCTCAAGCAATCCACTGCCTCAGCCTCCTGAGTAGCTGGGACTACAGGCATGTGCCACCACGCCCGGCTAAATTTTTCTCTATATATTTTTAGTTGTCCAGCTAATTTCTTTCTTTTTTCTTCTTTTTTTTTTTTTTTTTTTTTTTTTTTTTTTTTTTTTTTTTTTTTTTTTTTTTTTTTTTTTTTTTTTTAGTATAGCTCTTGCTCTAGCTGATCTTGAACTCCTGAGCTCAAATGATCTGCCCGCCTCAGCCTCCCAAAGTGCTAGGATTACAGGCATGAGCCACCGTGCCCAGCCCCACCAATTTTCATAAGTTGTATTTTTATTGTCAATTATAACAAAATTAAAAAAATATATCGTGATGTATTTCTTTGACCCATGTGTTATTTAGAAAGTGTTATTTAATTTCCAATTATTGTGAGATTTTTCAACTATCTGTTATTGATTTCTAATTTAATTCCATTGTGCTGAGAGCAGAAATTGTATGATTTCTATTCTTTTAATTTATTAAAGTATGTTTGATAGCTCAGAAGGTAGTCTATCAAGTCTATCATGACGAATGTTTCATATTAGCTTAAGAAGAACATATTTTTCTGTTTTATGAAATACTTTAAAAATTTCAGTTATATTCTGTTGATAGATGTTGCTATTGAGTTCAACTATGTTCTTATTGATTTTCTGCCTGCTGGATCTGTCCATTTCTGAGAGATTGGAGTTGAATTCTCTGAATAGAGTAGTGAATTCATTTTTCTTTTGGCAGTTGCTGCACTTCTATTAGTTCTTGTCTCATGTTTTCCTATTTTGTCTTTTTAGTTTAATATATATTAAAGATCGTTATGTCATCTTGGAGAATTTGCCCTTTTGTCATTAAGTTAAGCCCTTCTTTATCCTTAATCATTTTTCTCCCTCTGAATTTTCTTCTAAAATTAACATACCTACTCCACCTTTTAATGATTAGCATTAATATGGAATAGTTTTCCATCTCTTTACTTTTAATCTATATTTGTCTTTATATTTAACATGCATTCCTTGTAAAAATAAAAAAAAAAACATCATGTGGTCTTGCTTCTGTTCCACTTCGACAATCTCTTTCTATCTTTTTTTTTTTTAACATTTCCCAGGAAATTTAGCCATCTTTGTCTTTTAGTTATTGTTTTTAGACCGTTGATATTCAAAGTGATTATTGATAAATTTGGATTATTGTCTACCATATTTGTTACCGGTTTCTATTCAATGTTCTTTTTCATTTTTCCTATTTTTGTCTTCCATTATTCTGAGGTAAAATTAAAAAAAAATGTGGTGGAGTTTTTAACTGGAGTTTGTATCTATCATACTTGTTCACACTGAAACTCAAGCATTTAGTCAATTATAATTCAAATTTTCCCACCCCAGTATTGGTTCTCATGTAGGTTTCTGCTCTTGGGTTTCTGCATTGGTAAGTTGGGATTCTCCGAATCTACTTGTTTGTCTCTCCATTGTTTTAGGCATCAATTTTCCCTGTAACTTCTCTTCGCTGACAGATCTAAAAAGAGATGTTAATTTTCACTGTCTTCAGCTTTTTCGTTGATCAGATGGAGTGAACTCTTCAAAGCTCCTTATATGCTAGGCCAAAAACAAAATGTCCCCAGTGGACAGATTTTTTGTTTTACCTGTTTTCTTCCTTTTATGCATCATATCTTGGCAAGATGATAATAAAGCCCAGGAGCTCTGTCCTTTGGCACTGGTTGGATTTTCAAACTATGTTAGGCCCTGCTTATATAAAAAATAAATTATCTCACCATGCCCACTCCCTAATCACCATTAAAATCTGTGCCACTCCATTTTCCTGCTCTTTTAACCATTTCAGACCTGTGTGAAACCCCTGCCTTTCCCTGCCCTTCCCCAAAAGCCTCATTATGTGAGCAACAAAGCTCTTCATATCCTTCTATTGTATGTAGTGTCATCAGTCTAATATACAAACTAAATTTTGTTGAGGGTCTATCTTGTTTTCATGAGGTATTCATAACAATAAAGAACTCTTAGATATAAATGAGAAAATCCATTCAACTCAATAGAAAAATGAATAAAAGAACTTAACAGGCACTTGCCAAAAGCAGACATCCATATGGTCAATAAAGTTAAGAAAATGCTCAATCTCATTGGTAATCAGGGAATTACATACTAAAACCACCTTGGTTACCAGTACACACTTACTAGATGAGAAAAATTAAAAATCTGAGAATCCAAAATATTGATAAGAATGTATAATGGTGGAAACTGTTATACATTTCTGGTGGGAGTGTGACTTGGAGAAGCAACTTTGTGAAAATTTTCGGCATTTTATGGGAAAGTTGGACATACCATATTCTTTAACAAAGATATTTCTTTTCTGGATATATAACCCAAAGAAATGCATATATCTATGCACAGGAAGCACATATAATAATGCTCATGAAATCATTATTTATAAATAATCCCAAACCAGAGACCACTCAACTTTCTAACAACAGTAGAATGGAAACTAAGTTGCAGTATACTCAACAGTTAAATAATGTACAGAAATAAAAAGGTATGTACTATAAACTACATTAAACAATAAGAATAAATCTGACAATACTGAAGAAAAAACAAGGCACAAAAGAATATTTTTCACACAATTTTATTTGTGTTATATTGGATCCAGCAAATCTAAATTACGTTGGTTAGTTCTGCACACCCATGGACCCTGGCATTAGGCACACATGTGAACCCAAGCTCCAGGCCCACCAAAAATATCTAAGTAGGATGACTGGTGAGGGGCTTTCCATACTGAAGGTAGTCTGTAAAGACTGGGAGAGGTGACTTCTACTTCAAGTTAAGTTGTTATCAGCTTAAAAAAGCCTGTTACATCTATAAAATTTTTTTGTAAGCCTCATGGTGATGGTAAAGCCAAAACCTATAGTAGATACACAAAAGGTGAAGAGAATAGAATCAAAACATAACAGTACAAGAAAGCATCCATTAAGAAAGAAAGACATCAAAAGAAGAAGAAAGGAACTACAAAATATATCAGAAAACAATGACAAAATAGCACTAATAAGTCTTTATCTACCAATAAATATTTTAAGTATAAATTGTTTACATTCTCCAATTAAAAGACATAGAATTTAGACAGACATCAGCAAGATGGTAGAGTAGGACTCTCCAGCACATGTCCTCTCACAGAAAAATCAATTCAAACAAGTATTTGTGTAATAAAGTACCTTAATGAGAGCTAAGGAAACAAGGTGAGAGATTATAGCACCTGAGTGTTACAGGACAGAAATAATAAAAGAATCATTGAAGACTATAGGAAGGACAGTTTTTACGTTACCCATAATACCATCCCTCAACCGCCCAGGCATCATAGTGTGGAGTGAGATACCTTCCATGTAGGGGAAGGAAGGAGGAAATGGGGACTGAAGTTTGTCTCAGACCATAAAACTGAGCCTGCAACAGTGATATCCATCACTGGACAGAACAGCATAGCCTCAGACTTTAGACTGGCACCCAGTGACTGAACCTCCAGGCCTGCTTGCCCTGGTACTAGGCAAGATCACATAGTCCCAGGCTTCAGCCCTGTGTGATGGACTCAGTATCCAGGCTGTCCCTCTACAATGCTTACCTCAGCAGCCCTAGGATTTGTATAGCCCCCAGAACCCTATTGGTCCCTGTGGCCCCACGCTCTGGATTGCTACCACCACAAGGTCATAACCAGTCTCCCCAGGCTCCAGATTGCCCCAAGCACTGGTCGGACCTCCCAAAGCCACAGGCTTCAGGACCACCCTAGCGTATAAGCTGATATTTGCAGCTTTACTCATCTGGCTGGCACCCACGGACCCAGCCATCAGGCCAGCTTCAGCAGATACAGAATCTGGGCCAACCCAGCAACAAAGCAGCTTATGCATCCCCAGGCACTGGGCTTGCATCAGTGCCAGGTTGGCAACCCTTATCTCAAACACCAGGCTGCGACCTGCAGACACAGGCTCCAGGCCTGCCTAATACCAGACAAGTGAACATGTCTCCTATGGCCTCATGTTCTAGCAGAACTTGAGTCTAGGCATGCTTAAGCAGATCCAGAGTCTAGGCCTATCCCAGTAGGTCCCAGTGGTGAACTGGCTGTCAGGGACTCAGGCTATAGGACTGTACCTGAGCACACAGATCCCAGGCTGGCCCCCAAGACCCCAGGACCCATACCAGCCTTCACAAACTTAGCTTCTAAGTCAATACCTGCACACTGAGCCTCCACGCCAGCACAGACAGACACAGGCCAGTTCCCATGGCCCCTGACCCCACACAAACCACAGTGACTCCAGGCATAGGCAGTCATCCATGATCTTAGGCTCTAGACCAGCTCCTTCAGACTGAGGCCTCCTGCTGGGCCAAGTGTCCGGCTGGCCCCAGGCTCTAGACTGATACACGTGGCCTCAGACTTCAGAGGATCTAGGGTTCAGTACTGTTCGGTTGGACCTAGGGACCACGCTCATCCACATTGACTGAGGCTTCAAGGCCATACTTTCATATGAAGGCTATAGGATGGCTCTCATGGACCCAGGACCCAGACTCACCCCAGTGTACTCAGGCTCCAGGTCAGTCCCAGTGGTCCTTGATTCCAGGCCCACCCTAACACCAGGCCAGCACCCATGGACTCAAGCTTCAGGACCATCTCAGAAGACCCAGGCCCCAGGCCTATCCCAGCTCCTGGCCAGTTTATACAGACACAGGCTCAAGGCCCACCCCAGTGCAATGTCGATTCCTATGGATCCAGCCTCTAGACTGGCCCACAGGAAAAGAGATTCCAGACACACTCTTGTGGACACAGGCTCTAGGCCCATCTCTGCAGAACCTATCAACAAGTCTTCCTGAAGGGATATAAGCTTCAGAAACAATCCCATAGACTCAGGCACCAGGTTTTCCCACTGGCTGACCTGGGCACTAGGCTAGCCTGCTGAATGACTCCAGGATCAGGATCAAGCCCACCCTTGGATCACGCCAGATAGCCGGCCCAGAATCTCTGGACAGGATGACTGGTAAGGAGCTTTCACAATCTAAACAAGATGCAAAAATTGGAATTATTCCCTATCTCTTTGAATGCATAGACATCAATGAGACACAACAAGAGACATGAAAGATCAATGAGACACAACATCAAAAGAACAAAATAATCTCCCGGTAGCTGACCCCCAAAGAAATGGAGATATATAAACTAAGAATTCAAAATAATTTTTGTAAGGAAGCTCAGAAAACTTTAATAAAATAGAAAGAAACAATTCAATGATATTAAAAACAGTAAATAAACAAAACAAGAAATTTAACGGAGAGATTGAAATTACTTAAAAAATCAAACAAATATTCTAGACCTGTTAAATACAATACATAATCAAATGAAAAGAACAATAGAGAGCATCAATAGCAGAATTGATCAGTGAAAAGACAGAATGTGTGCACTCAAAGATAAGTCATTTAAAAATATCCAGTCAGAGGAGAAAAAAGAATAAAAAGAAATGATAAAAGCAAATGGGATTTATGGAACAGCATCAAAAAAGCAAAAATTTTGAGTTACAGGAATTCATGAAGAAGAAAAATATAAAAGGGTATAAAGCTTATTTAAAGAAATAATTGCAGAAAACTTTCTAAGTTTGAAGAAAGATATAATATCCTGGTATAGGAAAATCAAAGATATCTAATAAAATGTACTCAAAACAAGAATATGCCAAGACATATAATAATAAAACTTTTAAAAATAGGGACAAAGAGAAGATTCTGAAGCAACAAGAGAAAAGAAGCAAATAACATATAAGGAAGTTTAAATAAGGCTAGCATAAGATTTCTGAGCAGAAACTTTACAGCCCAAGTAAGATGATATGTTAAAAGCAAGAGTATTGTATCCAGTATCACTGTTCTTCACAAGTGATGGGGAAATAAAGACTTCACTAGAAAAAAACAAAAAACCTGAGGATTTTATCATCACCAGATCAGTCTTACAAGAAATACTATAGGGAATTTTTCAAACTGAAAGGAAAGGATGCTAATTAGTAACATGAAAACATATGAAAGCATAAAACTCACTGGTAAAAGTAATTATACAGTCAAATTCAAAATACTCTAATATTGTAATAGTGGTGTGTAAATCCCTTATACTTTAATATAAAGAATAAAAGATAAAACTATTAAAATAATAAGAGAAGCAATAATTTGTTAAGAGATACATAATATAAAATGATAACAATTGAGACATCAAAAATTAAATTGCAAGGTGTTCTTGAAGTAAAATTGTAGAATTTGTTTATGCAAAGTTAAGTTGTTATCAGCTTAAAATAGCCTATTAGACCTATAAGATATTTTTATAAGCCTCATGGTAACCACAAAGCAATAAACTTTAGTAGATACACAAAAGATAAAAAGTAAGAAATTAATGCATGCAACTAAAAAACTTCTTTAATAACAAAGGAAGACAACAAGAGAGGATGAAATGAACAAATTATCTATAAAACAACCATAAAATAATAAAAAAAAATTGCAATAGTATGTCCTTATCTATCGATATGTATCTTGAATGTAAATGAATTGAGTTAGCCAATCAACAGACCTAGAGTGGCTGAATGAACGAAAAATGTAAGACTCAACTCTTTGCTGACTACAAAAGACTCATTGTAGCTTTAAAGACCCATACAGACAGAAATCAAAGGGATGGAAAGCACATTCTGTGCAAATGGAAGCAAAAAGAGCAAGAGTAGGCACACCTGTATCAGATAAAATAGATTTTAAAATGAAAACTAAAAAAAGAGAAAGGAAATAAAGAGAGCATTATATAATTTGAAAAGGGTCAATTTATTGAAATGATACAATAATTGTAAATATATATACATCTCAAATTGGATCACCTAAATATATAAGGGAAATATTAATAAATTTGAAGAAAGAGATAGAATGTAGTTCAATAATAGTAGGGAGACTTCAATACCCCACTTTCAGTAATGGGCAGATCATCCCAGATAGACAGTCATTAAGAAAAGATTAAGCTTAAACTATAATTTAGACAAAATGGACTCTCTCTCTCTTTCCACCCCCCATATTTATACCCATCCAAAAACAGCAGAGTACATATCCATTTTAAGCACACACAGAACATTGTTCAGGATAGTTGATATGTTAAACCACAAAATAATTCTTAAAACATTGAAGAAGACTGAAATAATATCAAATATCTTTTTTTGACCACAATGAACTAAAACCAATAACAGGAAGAATTTAGAAAAAAAATTTAAATGCATGGAAATTAAACAACATGCTCCTGAACAACTAATGGGTCAATTAAAAATAAAATAAGAATTGAAAAAATTATCTTGACAGAAACAAAAATGACTTCAGGATGTCATCAAGGTGGCTGCTTAGAGGTGACTGCTGCTTGTCTCCCTCACAAAAAAAAGGCCAAAAAATTTAAAAAAAATGCATAACCAACTAAAATTCAACTTGAATGTCTGAAGGAGAGCACTGGACTACAGCAAAAGAGTGACAAAATCCCTGCATATCACAGAAACTGGATGACAGCGTAGAGAGGGGAGCAAAGCACTCCACCTCTGTCATCCCATCTTCCCCTCTGGGACTGCCTCAGAGCCAGCAGGAACTTCCCCTTGTGGGGAAAAGGTAAGCAGGAGACTTCCAGCAGCCCCCATCACAACTGAAGATATCTGAAGTTCTTGACACAGAAGAATCTCACAGTCCTTATAAGCCCTTAGTTTAATTTGGGGAGGTTCCTGGAATTTACATGGCTACAGTGCTCCAGAGTAATAGCCCACGTTGTGCATCCCCTGACCTCATAACCCAAGGTACTACATCATGATGCCATCTTGAAATTAGAGCCACTGCCAGAGTGTGCCCTGATTGGAGGGCCAGTAGCCACCATGTCTCTCCATGCCTGAGGCTCAACTGTCATTCTACCATGATTATAGTGATGGCTGCAGCACTACAACTGCAGCAGCTTGAAGCCTATATCCATAAGAAGAACCAGAACTTTGGGCCCTGAGTCCACTAAAGGTCCTGCCCTCCCTCACAAATCAGTCAGTCCTGCACAACAGGGAAGCCAACCTTGAGCCAGCTAACCTGCCATGTATGCTTCTTGAGCCAGAGAACCAGCTTACCAGCCCTTCCTCCAAGTAATATGACCCCAGGACAGGTGATACATTGTGCTCTTATCCCCAACCTAAGAACCAGCCCAGGGAACTTACCTCCAGAAAGATCACCCAGGGCTGGCAGACCCACGGCAGGCACACCCTCTCAGCCTGAAAACTTTCCTGGTGTCACACTTCAAGCAAAGCCATACCATTGATGGCACAAACTCATGCATCCTAAGCCACTGAGACACTGGGAGACATCATTGACATGGATTACAGGTGAGGAAACTACACAGAAACTACACTATGGTATCTACCCAGAAGCAAAGCCAATGCACCCTACCCAACTGACATCCTAGGACCCAATTATAGTAAAAAGTATTTCCCTACAATAGTTACTCCATAAAATGGGAAAGGTCAACTTTTCCATCAGATGTGCATGTATCAACATAGTGACCTAAGAAATATGAAAAAGCAAGGAAACATGGAAGCTCCAAAGGAACACAATAATTCTCTAATAATTCTCTAGTAACGCACTATATGTAAATATGTAAATTATGTGAATAAATATAAATTGGGAGAATAAAAGTCTAGAATTAAGTTGTTATAAGTTAAAATAGTTATTATAACTACAAAATTCTTTATGTGCTCCCCATTGTAACCACAAAGAAAGAAGATGCAGAAGACATACACAAATGAAAGAGAAAGGAATAAAAGCATGGCACCACATAAAAGTACTATGCCACAATGGTTAACAAGATAAAGAAAGAAATAGAAGATCTAAAAACAACCAGAAACAATTTAGAAATGACAGAAGTAAGTCTTTATCAATAATAGACTGCAATGTGAATAGATAAAATTCCCCAATTAAAAGATATAAAGTGGCTTGAATGGCTACACTAACATCAGATAAAATAGTCTTTAAGTCAAAAACTGTAAAAAGAGACAAAGAAGATCATTATATAATGATAAAAGGATGTATTTAGCAAGAGGATGTACAATTGCAAGTATACATGTACCCGATATCTGAAAAAACAAATATATAAAGCAAACATTATGAGATTTGAAGGTTGGGTATGAAATGCAATGCAATAATGGCAGGAGACTTCAACATCTCACTTTCAGGAATGGACCATTAATGCAGGAATAAAATAAACAAACAACTACTTGAGTTAAATTAATAAAAATCAAATGATAGAAAATGTAAACAAAGAGAACAAATTTGTACTGTAGTATTTTTCCAACATGGTGGATTAGAGAAATTTCCAGTGTGCCTCACCCACTTAGAAGAAGCAAATAATCTGTAGAGATGCAAACTGTGAACATTTATCCAAGAAGAAACAAGGAGATTTAGCAAGATACTAAAGAAAACTTCAGATACTGAGGAAGAGAGGGTGGGCTGACAGCCTACATGGTGGAGTTTGGTTGTGAAATGTGAGAGAAGCCCCAATACAAGAGAGGAGGACAGAATGTCCCTCTGCAGTCAACCTATCCATTTAGGAACCATGCAACCCAGGCCACAGGAGAGTACCTTGTCCCTCCCAAGCCCCAGGTCTAAATGGGGGAGGGCCAGGAGACTGTAAGAAGGAAGGCACCAGAAAGTTACTCGGTCATTTTCCCAGACCTGAGATACGTTAGGAGGATAAAATTCTTGATCCTAGCTCGTACCAATCTGGGTGGGATTCTGCAATGTAGAAGTGATGGCAGTCATAGTAATTAGATAGTCATGGGCTGAGGATTGAAGTGCCAGGTCTCGAGCAGAAGCTGGGCCCAAACAGCAAGAACTAAGAGGAGAGTGTGGCATGTGTTCCCATTGTGGGCACTGGGATCTCATCCTTCATGGGGCCAGACGGGGACAAGCTTTGGCAGAGGGGCATAATTTTCCCTGGGCTGCAATTTTGCAGCTCAGGTGGCTTTATGGACCAAAGGCAAACTGTGTGTGACTTTACTGAGTTTCAAAACTTGCTCCCAGAGTGGAGATAGAAGAGTGAGTCCCATGGGTACGAAGAGTGAGAGGGAGGTGGTTTGTATAAGCACTCGCCTGGATTGGGTACATGAGCTTCCCTTCCCTTCCCATGTGGGGAACTTTGTGTAGCAGTGGTTGCTCTGCTCCATGCCCAGCCATATCTCCAGCACCTGGTAACTGCCCCTGGACTCACATCAAAGCTGATGATTTTGCCCATCACTGAGGGACCCATGTAGAGGCATGCCCATTCCAGGCCTTCCCAGCTTCATCCCCACATGTGAGACTTGATTTCAGGACCCAGATCATGTTGAATCCCACCCATTTCCTGGGACACTGGAGTACTTCTCATTAATAATATCTTGCAAAAATACTGCTGGTATTACCACGGATGATTCTTATCTGCAAACACCACTTACTGGTCTGGAGGTCAACCTACGTAACCCAATATAAAATCTGTTAACACAAATGCACAGCACTTGGGAATGAGATAAGATTTACATGAACTCTGCTACCACCCTTGTCCACACCACTCTGCCTTCTGAGGATGCTGTGAGCCTACTTATCCACCCAGTAAACAGCTACCAAATACAGTATTTGAGAAAGCCACCACATTAAGGCTATTAATAATCAAGGAAATCATACAGAGTATTCACCATTGAATCCAGCCAGAAATCCAAATGGCCCTACCCAATATACATAATAGACACATCCTTAAGATAAAAAAGGTCTTCATGCAACAGAAGTAAATTGAAAAATAGGGAAACTGTCATGAGAGCACACAGACAACCTAGAGAATGGGAGAAAATATTCACATGCTACACATCTGATAAAGGGCTGTTAACTAGAATCTATATAGAACTAAGAAAATTAGCAAGAAAAAATAAGAAAAAAACATTAAAAAGTGGGTAAAGGGCATGAACAGAAACTTTTCAAAAGCAGACAGACTAATGGCCAACAAGCATATGAAAAAATGCTCAACATATCTAATCATCAGGCAAATGCAAATCGAAACCACGATGATATATCACATAACTCCAGTGAGAATGGCTTTTATCAAGAAGTCCCAAAATAATAAATGTTGGTGGGGATGCAGAGAGATAGGAACCCTCAGACACTGCTGGCAGGACTGCAAGCTAGTACAACCTCTGTGGAAAGTAATATGGAGATATTTCAAAGAGCTAAAAGTAGAACTACCCTTAGATCCAGCAATCCCATTGCTGGGCATCTACTCAAAAGAACAAAAGACATTTTGTAAAAAAGAAATCTGCACTAGAACGTTTATAGCAACATAATTCACAATTGCAAAGATGTGGAAACAACCCAAATGCCCATCAATACATGAGTGGATTAATAAAATGTGGTATATGTATACCATGGAGTAGTATTCAGCAGTAAAAAACAATGGTGATATAGTACCTCTTGTATTTTCCTGCATAGAGCTGGAACCCATTCTACTAAGTGAAGTATCCCAAGAAAGGAAAAACAAGCACCACGTGTACTCACCATTGAATTGGTTTTAACTGATCAACACTTAAGTGCACATATAGTAATAACATCCATTGGGTGTTGGGCAGATGGGATGGGGAAGAGGGGATGGGTATATACAAACCTAATGGGCGCTTTGTGCACCCTCTGGGGGATGGACATGCTTGTAACTCTGACTTGGGTGGGGCAAGGGCAATATACGTAACCTAAACATTTGTACCCCTGTAGTATGCTGAAATAAAATAAATAAATAAATATTTAAAAAATAAAAAGCAACTGTTTCTCCAGATGCAAATAAATCAGCATAATAATACTGGAAGTATAAAAAACAAGTTTATGATACAACCAAAAGAACACATTAAATCTATGGCAACAGAGCTTGAGCCCGTTACCTACAGTGAGTTATCACAAGATCGGAAGAAGGGGCTGCGCATGTACTGGCCATCAAATTGGCACTGACTGATCAGTACTATGGTGCTCACGCAGTAATAATATTCTCCAAGGATTGGGGGGTTGGGGGGGTAAACTCACAACTCATGGACATGGTGAACATTGCAGAGGGGAAGGACATGCCTCTAATCCATGCTTGGGCAAGGCAAAGGCATAAAATGTAACCAAAATATTTGTACCTTCATAATATACTGAAATAAAAAAAATAGCAATAGACATTAACCCAAAAGAAATTTTAAATATGTTAAACAAAAATTCAAAATATTTATTTTAAAGAAGTTCAGGGAGATGCAAGAGATATCCAAAAACCAATACAAAGAAATCACAAAGTCAATTCAGGATATGAACAAGACATTTACCAAGGAGATAAATATCTTAAAATAAAAACCAAACAAAACATCTGGAAATAAAAAAAATCACTGGAGGAATTACAAAATATAGTTGAAAGCTTCAAAAATAGACTAGATCAATCAAAAGAGGGAATGCTAGTGCTTGAAGACAGGCTGTTTGAAATAATCCAATCAGAAAACTAGAAGAAATAAAAAGAATGTATACAGCCTTTAGGAAGCATAGGATTACACAAAGCAACAGAAGTTATGAATCTTTTGTATTCCCCAGGGAGGAAAAAAAACCCACAAAATGTTTAGAAACTCTATTTAAGAAAATGACTGATGAAAAATGTCCTACTTTAACAAGGGATTTAGACATCTATCTGCAGGAGGCCAAACCAACATCAGGTTAATACATTGCAAGATGGATTTCAACACAACATATGGGCATCAGATTGTCTAAAGTCAACATGCAGAAAAAAATCTAAAATCAGAAAGAAAAAAAACATCTGGTCAACTATAAAGTAAACTTCACCAGACTAACAGCAGACTTCTCAGGAAAAACCTTACACTCCAGAAGATATTGGTATCCTATTTTCAAGACGCTTAAAGTAAAAAACTGCCAACCACAAATTTTATACCCTGATAATGTAAGCTCTATAAATGAAGGAAAAATAAAGTCTTTCTTTGATGAGCGAATGCTGAAGGCATTCACATTACACTGGTGTGACAAGAAATGCTCTAAGGAGTTCTGAAGACTGATAATATGCTTTTATATCTACAACACACCAAAGTTTCTGCTGAGAGACTACTGAAATTGATAAAAAAAATTCAGCAAAATCTCACGTTACAAAATCAATGTACACAAATCAGTAGCATTCAAATAGACCAATAGCAGTCAAACTGACAACCAAATCAAAGATTCAATCGCTTTTATCATAGCAACAAAGAAAATGAAATACCTAGGAATATATTTAGCTAAAGAGGTGAAAGACCTCTATAGGGAGAATCACAAAACACTGAGGGAGGAAAGAGCAGAGGACATATACAGATGGAAAAACATGCCATTCTCATGGATTGGTAGGATCAACATTGTTAACAGACATATAACTACCCAACATGATCTACAGATTCAATGCAATCCCTGTTAAAATACCAACATCATTTTTCGCAAACCTAGAAAAAATAATTCTAGCACTTCTTATGGAACCAGAGAAGATCGTGTATAGTCAAAGCAAACTTAAGAAAAAAAAAAACAAATTGTGAGGCATCATTTACCAGACTTGAAGCTATGCTACAAGGCAATAGTAACCAAAACGGCATGGTACTGGCACAAGAATATAGACATAGACCAGCAGATGAGAACAGAGAACCCAGATGTAAAGCCATACTCATATTGCTGTCTGATATTTGACAAAGCAGACAAAAACATACACTGGGGAAAGGAATCCCTATTCCATAAATAGTCTTGGGAAAATTGGATAGCTACATGTAGAAGACTGAAACAAGATGTGTGCCTCTCACCAGTCACAAAAATCAATTCACGATGGATAACAGACTGGAACCTAAGGCCTGAAATCATAAGAATTATAGAAGAAAATGTTGGGAAAACTCTCATAGACGCAGGCCTAGGGAAAGAATTTATGAAGAAGATCCCAAAAGCAATCACAGCAACCACAAAAATAAATAAATGGGACCTGAGCAAATTAAAAAGCTTGTTCACAACCAAAGAAACAATCATATGAGTGAATAGAAAACCTACAGAATGGGAGAAAATATTCACATGCAACACTTCTGATAAAGGGCTGATAACTAGAATCTATATAGCAGTCAGGAAATCAGCAAGAAGAAATCAAACAACTCCATTAAAAAGGTGGGAAAGGACATGAATGGGAACTTCTCAAAAGAAGACAGAATAATGGCCAAAAACATGTGAAAAAATACTCAACACATCTAATCATCAGGAAAATGCAAATCAAAACCACAGTGAGATATCACTTAACTCTAGTGAGAATGGGTTTAATCAAAAAGTCCCAAAACAATAAATGTTAGGATAGATGTAGAGAGATAGGATCACTCATACACTGCTGCTAGTACTGCAAACTAGTACAACCTCTGTGGAAAGTAATATGGATATACCTCAAAGAACTAAAAATGGAACTACCATTTGATCCAGCAATCCCACTACTAGAAATCTACTCAAAGGAAAAAAAAAAGTATTCTATAAAAAAAGACATCTACACTTGAATGTTTATAGCACCAGAATTCACAATTGGAAAGATGTGGAATCAACCCAAGTGCTCATCAATACATGAGTGGATTAATATAATGTGGTATATCTATACCATAGAGTACTCCTTAGCCACACACACACACACACACACACACACACACACACACACAAATGGTGAACTAATACCCATTGTATTATCCTGGATGGAGCTAGAACCCATTCTTCTAAGTGAAATATTACAAGAATGGAAAAACAAACACCACATGGACTTATCATTGATCAACACTTACGTGCACATATGGGAGTAGCATTCATTGGATGTTGGGTAGGTGGGAGGGGGAAAGAGGGGATGGATAAATTCACACCTAACAGGTTTAGTGTATGCTGTCTGGGGGTTGGTACACTTGTAGCTCTGACTCAGGTGGTACAAATGCAATATATGTAACCACAGCGTTTGTATCCTTATAATATTCTGATATTAAAAAAACAAAGAATTCTTAAGATAGAAACAAAAGGCCAATATTTTCCATCATAACAAAACAAAAAAGTATAAAACTGACAGGTCTTATAAAACAATTACACAAGGGAGGAAGAGAAAGAAATCAAAGAGCAATATGGCAGAACTTCACCAAAACACAAAGATACATAGAGAAAGAAAAATAAAACAATAATCTACAAAACAACTAGGCAAAAATTAACATTATATCAGGAACAAAACCTCACATATCAATATTAACTTTGAAGATTAATGGATTCAATGTTCCACTTGAAAGATATAGATTGGTTAAATGCATACCAAGAGGAACCCTTCAAACTATTAAAATACATGGACATTAAACAACATGCTTTGAAACAATCATTGGCTCAATTAGAAAATTAAGACAGAAATTAAAATATTTTTGAAATAAATTAAAATAGAAATACAGCATACCAAAACTTCTGGTATACAGTAAAATCAGTGATAATAGGGAGGTTTATAATGTTAAATGCCTACATAAAAAGAAATACAGAAACATTCTCACAACAAACTAGAAATAGAAGGAACACACCTCAAAATAACAAAAACTGTATATGACAAACCCACAGCCAACATTATACTGAATGGGAAAAATCTCAAAGCATCCTCCCTAAGAAATGGAATGAGACAATGATGCCCACATTCATCAATGTTATTCAACATAGTACTAGGAGTTCTAGCCAGAGCATTCAGGCAACAAAAAGAAATAAAAGGTATCCAAATGGGAAAAAAAAGGGAAATAATCTCTGTTTGCTGTCAATATGATTTTATACCTAGAAAAATTCTAAAGACTCAATCAAAAAATCTCTTAGATATGATAAATACATTCAGTAAAGGTTCAGGATACAAAATCAATATGCAGGAATCAGTAGAACTTCTATACACCAATAATAATCAAGCTGAGAGACAAATTAACTAGTTAATACAATTTAAAATAGCCAGAATAATACCCAGGAATATATTTAACCAAGGAGGTGAAAGAGCTCTACAAGAAAATATATGAAACACTAATGAAATAAATTATAGATGACACAAATGGAAAAAATATCACATACACATTAATTTGATTATTATTATTTTTAAAATGACCAGAATGCCCAAAGTGATATCCAGATTTGATGCAATCTCTATGAAATATCATCATTTTTTTGACAGTTTGAAAAAACAATCATACGATTCATATGGAATTAAAAATCACCCATATATTTCACTGATGTTTTGTAAAATTTTATTGTTTTTGATTTAGTTAAGTTCTGCTATGACATTAGTTATTTCTTTTCTTCTGTTGGCTTTGGGTTTCTCTTGCTATTCCTCTTCTAATTCCTTGAGATCTATCATTAGATTGTTAATGTGTGATCTTTCTGTCTTTTTGTTGCAGACATTTAATGCTATGAATTATCCCCTTAGGACTCCCTATGCTGTATCCCATAGACTTTGATAACTTGTGCCTCCTTTCTCATTCAGTTCAAGGAATATTTAATGTAATCTTAATTTCATCATTGATCCAATAATAGTTCAGCATCAGGTGGTTTAATTTCCTTGACTCTGTGTAGAATTGAGTGTTTCTCTTGGAGTTAATTTCTACTTTTATTCCACTGTGTTCTGATAAAATACATGATATGATTTCTATTTTTTAAATTTGTTGAGCCATGTTTTGTGGCCTAAGATATGATCAATCTTGGAAAATGTTCCATGTGCTGATGAAAATAATGTATATTCAGCAGTTTGTGGGCAAAATGCTCTGTAAATTTATGTTAAGAACATTAGTTCTAGACTTCCATTTAAGTCCAGTGTTTATTTATATTCTGTTTGGATGAACTGTTCATTTCCATCAGTGGGGCATTGAAGTCCCCAGCAAATATGATGTTTATGTTTATCTCTTTGCTTATATATAGTAGGGTTTGTTTTATGAACCTGAGTGCTCTTGTGTTAGGTGCACAAATATTTAGGATTGTTATATCTTCTTGTTGAAATCTCCTTTTACCATTATATAATGGCCATCTTTGTCTTTCTTTACTGTTGTTCATTGAAAGTCAATTTTATCTGATATGAGAATGGCTACATCTGCTTTATTTTGGTTTCCATTTGCACAGAATATTTTTTTCTATTCCTTTACTTTGAGTCTGTGTGAGTCTTTGTGCATTAGACGTGTTTCCTGAAGACAGCAGATACTTGGCTTTTTTTTTTTAATCTATTTAGCTGGCCTATGTCTCTTAAGTGGGGAATTCAAACCATTCACACTGACGGATAGAAATGATATGTGGGATGCTGTTCTGTTCATACTGTTATTGATAGAGCTCTTGCTAGACTAAGCAGGAATAGAAGAGAGAGGACTGAAATAAGCTCCATCCGAAATGAAAAAGGGTATATTACAACTGATAACATAGAAATATAAAATACTATCTGTGAATACTATGAAAACCTCTATGCACATAAACTCAAAAACATAGAGGAAATGGACAAATTTCTGGAAACACATAAGTTCCCAAGATTCGATCAATTAATCAAACCTAAGGAGTAGGTTGTGGGTCAATCAGAAGTACAAGCAGGCTTGTTATTAACTATAGTTACCACGAGGTACATCGGATCTCTAGAATTTATTCATCTTATAACTGAAATAAGTTTAACAGACTTCTTCCAATTTTCCCCATTCAATAGCCGTTGACAACCATCATTCCATTCTATGTTTATCAAAGTTTCGCTGTTTTAGATTCCACATATAAATGAGATCCTTCAATGTTTGTCTTTCTGGTTCAGGTTTATTTCACTTAGCATAATGTCCTCAAAGTTCATCCACATGGTCATGAATGGCAGGATCTCCTTCATTTATAATGATGGATAATATTTGACTGAATATGTATATACTATAATTACTTTATCCATTCATCCATCCATGGACACTTAGGTTGTTTCCATATCTTGGCTATTGTGAATAATGCTGCATTGGACATAGGACTGCAGGTATCTGTTTGTCATATCAATTTCATGTCCTTCAGATATACACCCGGAAATAGGATGGCTGGATCATATGGTACTTCTATTTTTTATTTTTAAAGATATTTTCATACTGTTTTCCATAATGACTGTACCAGTTTACATTCCCAAGAATGTACAAAGGTTCCCTTTTCCTCACATCCTTTCCAACACTTGCTATCTATTTGATAATAGTCAATCTAAAATGTATGAGGTGATATCTCTTTGTGGTTTTGATTTGCCTGTCCTTGGTGGTTAGTGATGCTGATCACCTTTACATATAACTGTTGGCCATTTGTATGTCTTCTTTGGAAAATTGTCTCTTGAGGTCTTCTGCTGATTGAGTTTTGTGAGTTCTTTATGTGTTTTGGATATTAAACCCTTATTAGATATATGACTTATAAATATTTTCTCCCATTCCATAGTTGCCGTTCCATATTGTTGATTGTTTCCTTCATGGTGCAGAAGCTTTTTATTTATTTATTTATTTATTTATTTTTTATTTCAGCATATTATGGGGGTACAAATGTTTAGGTTATGTATATTTCCCTTGCCCCACGTGAGTCTGAAATTCAAGCGTGTCCATCCCCCAGACGGTGCACACCACACCCATTAGGTGTGTATACCCATCCCTTGCTCTCCGCTCCCATGTGCCTGACACCCAACGAATGTTATTACTATATGTGCACTTCAGTGTTGATCAGTTAAAACCAATTGTATGGTCAGTACATGTGGTGATTGTTTTTCCATTCTTGGGATACTTCACTTAGTAGAATGGGTTCCAGCTCTATCCAAGATAATACAAAAGGTGCTGTATCACCATTGTTTTTCTGTGGCTGAGTAGAAATCCATGGTATACATATACCTCATTTTATTGATCCACTCATGTATTGATGGGCACTTGGGTTAATTCCACATCTTTGTAACTGTGAATTACATTCTAGTGCAGATGTCTTTTTTATAGAATGTTGGAAAATCTCTTATACACATTGGCCTAAGCAAAGAATTTATGAAGAATCCCCCAATGGCAATCAAGCAACAACAAAAATAAATAAATGGGACCTGATCAAATTAAAAAGCTTCTGCACAGCCAAGGAAACTATCAATGAGAGCACACAGACCACCCACAGAATGGGAGAAAATATTTGCATGTTACACATCCAATAAAGGCCTGATAACTAGAATCTATATAGAACTCAGGAAAATGAGCAAGAAAAAAATCAAACAGCCCTATCAAAAAGTGGGCAAAGGACATGAACAGAAACTTTTCAAAAGAAGATAAACTAATGGCTAACAAACATATGAAAAATGCTCAACATCTCTCATCATCAGGGAAATGCAAATCAAAACCACAATGTGATATCACTTATCTCCAATGAGAATGGCCTTTATCAAAAAGTCCCAAAACAATAAATGTTGGCATGGTTATGGAGAGATAGAAACATTCATACACTGCTGGTGGGACTGCAAACTAGTGCAACCTCTGTGGAAAGCAATATGGAGATACCTTAAAGAGATACAAGTAGAAGTACCATTCGATCCAGCAATCCCATTACTGGGCATCTACCCAAAAGAACAAATGATACTCTATAAGAGATCCCTGAAAAAAAGAAGCACTTTATTGTTTATGAGAAAACGAAAGATGACCCGTGTGACTGGAGCATAGTAAATGAAGAGAAGAGTGAAGTGAAATAAATGTCTTATAAAATATATCAGTCTGTAACTTTCATCCATTCAGAAACCTAAAATTCTTATCCACAAATGATACTGTGTTTCATGTTCCAAGCTCTAAAATGCCATAGAAGTAGTGAGGATGAGGAAATCTGCTTGAGTAAAATTGAATCCATTAGTTTTGTTTGTTTTTATGTAGACATGGGAAACAGACTTTTTATAACTTTATTGAAGAAAAATTGATATAAAACTGCACATATTTAATATATACAATTTGATGAGTTTGGACATATGTTTACACCTATCACCACAATCAAAGCAACAAGCATGTCTATTGCCTCCAAAAGTTTCTTCATGCCTCTTTGTTTGTTTTGTGGTAAAAATCAGTTAACATGATATCTATGCATTTAACAAAATTTATAAGTGCACAATATGATATTGTTAACAATAGTCATAATGTTGTGACAGCAGATCTCTAGAATTTATTCATCTTATATAACTAAAACTTTATACCCATGGAACAGCAACTGTTCATGTCTACTTCAAATTCTTCTGCTTGTATACTTACTGTTCCTCTAATTCCAGGGTGATCAATCATTCTGTTTTGCCCTGGATTGAGATGATTCATAAGAAATGTGGCTTTTAGTACTAAAACTGGGACAGTCCCAGGCGAACTGGGATGGTTTGTCATGCTACATCATGCCCCGCATTCCTGTTATTGTCCCCTTGGCACTAAATTTGAGTGAACACTCCTATAGAGTTTGAGGATTTGGGGTACATTTTCTCTGTCCTTAATCTCTTTAGTGTGGCTACCTCTCCATGGGATTTTATCAGAGGAATGCAGTCTCTGAACCCATTGGAAAGAAGAAAAGACATGGCCTTTCAGGAAAAAATAAGGTGCAGAAGATACAGCATTTATTCATTAAAGCATCTGCTAAGTGCCCACTCCGTGTAAGGCACAGAGCTAGTGTAAAGTTAGTCAAATTCATGAGTATAGTAAGTGTTTTAGTCCATTTTGGCTCCTATAACAAAATATGACTTGGGTAGCTTATAAACAATACAAAGTTATTTTTCACAGTTCTGGAGGCTGAGAAATCCAACAGCAGGGTGCTGGCAAATTTAGTGTCTGATAAGGGCCCACATTCTGCCTCATAGACAACACCTTCTAGGTGTGTTCTCACATGTAGAAAAGGTAAGGAGTCTCTCTCTTAGGTCTCTTTTAAAAGGACATTAATCCCATTAATGAGGGTTCTGCCCTCATGAACTAATCACCTCCCAAAAGCCCCACCTTCTATTACCATCACCTTGGGGTTAGAATTTAAAGACATGAACTTGGGAGAAGATGTAAATATTGAGACTATAGTAATAAGCTAATTACTTATAGCTTATGTATAAAAACAAATTTATGACTTAATTCACATCACATGTAAATAGATCCAAAAGCCTTGGATGAGCAATATTAACAGCTATCAAGTTGCAAATTGAGGAAAAGACACTTGTTGGAATAACTTATAATTGGTATGGATGCATTGCATTATTTGAACATTTGTATTTTATATTAGGAAAAAGGGGTTATGCTATTATTTTATGTATATAAATTTATGGAAAGATTTATAGGAGGTTGATCTGAATATTAACTGACTTAAAGACATCCTCAAAATTATCAAAGTGAAGTTTCACTAGATCTTTTATAACAATTTTCATCTATCATCTTCCACAAAGCAATTCCTTCTAAAAAATAAATTAACCTATACAATTCAGGTTCATCAAAGTTCTACTTAAACAAGTTTTAAAAGAGTTAAACATGAGTTATGCTAATCTGTATTATTATCCAGATCCTAAGATATTGACGATGCAGGTTTCCTTCGGTTGGTTTTGTTTTCTTTAAAAGAGACATGCAGGTGAAGGTGCTTGAATTAATAGTCCCATAGAAATGTAAATTATCATTTTCCTAGAAAGTATTTAAAAGAATATACATAAGGCTAGCATAGCTTCATTGGTATTGTTTGCACAGTAGTTGAGAAACTGGAGATTGGTTTTTCTTTTATAGCAACATCCTTTCCTCCAGTCACTTTAAATATTTAATATCCTACAAATTCATGTGCCCTTAAAATTCAATATCCAAGTCCTTGGCAATAATAATCATTTCTAACTTGATTTGGCAATGTTGCCATTCACTATCACACAGAAAAACAGCTGTCAGCTCAGATTCAACCTGCTTTTCAGCTAAGGTAATTTTAAAAATAATTTTTGTGGTACAAATATTAAAAATCTTTCTTAGCAATTTTCAAACATATAATATTGACTCTGACCACCAAAAATGACAAATTGGTGAGGTGATGCATATATTACTTATGTTAAATAGCTTGATTGAATTTTCTATAATATATACCCAAATGAAAACATTATGTTCCATACACATATAATTATTTTTAATTAAAATAAATAAATCAATAAATAAAATTTCTCATATGTTTTCTATGTGTTACAATAATAATTTCAAAGAGATACCAGTCAAGGTTTAGCTTTAATGTACTGACATTTCAACCTTCAGGGTACAGATTTGGGGTTAAGGAAGACTTCGATGATAATCATAGGGCACAAAGAAAGGACACACATTGAGGAAGGAAAAGTCAATATACATTGGTTCTAAGATAGAGTATGTTTCATCTTTTTATAGTCACAAAATAAGTGGCCTTGGCTTACATATTTACTTAAACTATTTGTGTTCCAAAGAGTCACCGAGACCAACTTAAAAAAGAGTGAATTTGTTATCAGAATCCATGTGAACTGGAATTGGAAACAAAGCCTTTAGGTTCCAAAGCAGCATGTCTTTCTCTCTCTGTTTCTCTCTCCCTACCTCTCTCTCCCTCTCTGTCTCCCTCTGTGTCCCTCTCCTCCTCCTGTGCCCCTCCCCACTCCTCTTCTCTTTCAACCCTTCCTCCTCCCCTCCCCTTCCTTTTTTCCTCCTCCCTTGTGGTCTTTCTCTTTCATGGCATATTTACTTCTATCATGGAATTCTTGCTTTTCTCTATGTACCTGCTCTATCCTCTTAGTTTCAACTCAGAAATCCTTTTTATATTTTCCAGTTGAAATTTAAGAATCCATTACATTTAATATAGTTGTTTTTGTTAATTGCTATTACTCAGATTTGGCAAATATTTGTCAGACTCCGTCATGAATCAGTGAACAATTTATGTTTCCTTGTGTCCACTCCTGGTTCCATGTGTGGTCATCTTTGTATAACCAAACACCATACAAAAACACTAGGCTGGCATTGCTTTATTGTCTAGGGAATTTGGGTTGGAAAATTTCACACAGATGGAAATTTTAGGTAAGTCAAATACTATAACTGGCATGTCCTGTGCATTGTGCCTCTTCAGATTCTGATGAGTTGTGCTGCTTTGCCTCTATTGACTTCAGTTACCTCACCTGTAAAACTCTAAAGGAATTGGAATTGATTATTATGATTCCTTCATATTCAAACATTGCTGGAAGTCCAAATGTACAATTTCAGGCAACATTATTGATAATGGGGAGAGTTTGGGATGAAGACCTTCAATTACTACTTCACTAGGCAGATACCTGTGAATGTAACTAATGTGAATGTTAAACCTTATCCTAAGGCTTGACTCTTTTGCTGTCACCCTTAGGAACACTTGGGATATACTTAGAGCTACTAATAGTTGAAGAAACTAAAAAGAAGAAATAAAATTATATTTATTTTCATGACAATATGTTGTCTTTGACAGAGCGTTTTGATAAACCATTATATAATTTTTTTTCAACCAAGGATAGACTGTTGTACAGTATTGGCTGCCTCCTAGGAAGGGCAGTGAAAAAGTTCAGTCTCATGAATACACTGTTTATGAAAAATATAAATTCAAAGAAATGTTTTAAGACTCTCTTTGAAATAAGATATATTTTCCACAAACATGCAGACCCTACATACAAGCCTGGGGAAGACTGGTAACCTATAGAAACAGGACTCAAGGGTAGAGGCCCTTAGGGTTGTTGTCAAGTGTGGGGTTTCATCTGGAAGGCTGCTCATATAATAATGGAGCAGAAGAGAGATACAGAACCATGAGGCACAGTTAAAGCTGAGAATGGAAAGACAATGCATAGGTATCTAACTGAAAAAGTAAGAGAGAGATATAAACCAGGGGTTTCTGGAGAGAGGTAAATAATAAGGAATGTCATCATTAATTTATTCTTTCAACAAATTTTCATTGTAGAAATGTTATCGTCTAGTGATTAAGATAGTGGACTTCAGAGACAAAACAGTCCTGAGATTTGAATTCTAATTTAGTATCTACAAAGTGTGTTCTTGGACAAATTAATGACCTTTTTTGAGTCTGGAGTAAGCTCATGAATTCTCTGCCAGTAAATAATAAGCATCTCTTATGATTGTTGTGAGGATAGATTGAGTTAATCTTGGCTTTTAGTAAACATTCCATAAATGATTTTTATAAGTAATTATATCATTCCTCTCTTTATGTTTTACATTATTAATATTACTTATTAGGCTCTATGCATCAGGAAATTTAGTAAATCTTTGGAACTGTTAGGAAACGAGAGCAAGTATAAAGTGAACGAAGCCAGGACTCTGGACAAGTCAAATTTGCCTGGATATTCTTTTTTATGGTACCTGGAAAACATTTATAGGCCAAAAGAGTCTCTATAAAGAAACCAAACTGGGGCAAAAACTAAGACAGTCATAGAAAACCTACATGGGTTAGCCATGGGATACGTGGTTTGATTGTCTATAGGGTCCTGATGAGATCCACATTCATAGTATGATCAAACTATTATGTATATATAACTGGAAAGTCTTCAATAGATATAGCATTCTGGGAAATTAAAGGAAATATTTTTTGTTTAATGTGACAGCCTGATCATCAAAATACTGTTTTTCAGAAAACAATCTCTAAATAAGGAACAAATACCATCCTTTTAAGCAACCTTTTTGCCACGTTTTCTTAGTGACTGGTGGAAGCTAATGTGCAGGGCCCATGATAAGGAGCTGCTCTGTAGCAGGCCATCACTGCTACCTAAAAGCAAACTGAACTGGCATAAATAATTGTGCTGTAGAAAGCCTTTCTGTTGCACCTTGCCGATCACTGACAATTTACATATCTTAGGAAAACCTTTGTTGGCTTCTGTCATTTCTGCACTATTATGTGCCTTTCTGGATAATTACCAGTTAATGTGAAAAAGCAGATGGAAAAAACCTTGAAATTTCTGATAGAGAATCCTCAAACCTCTCCTCTTATCTGTGCAAAGCAGCTTCCTGATTTCAAAAGAAGTTTCAAAACCTTTGTTAAAAATGTCCCTGATTCCCAGTTTGAATGAACCAAATGACATTCAGCTAAATTTATTCTGCTTTTTCCACAATTAAATTCCATTATCATGAACTGTCAAAGTAAAATGGAAGGCCTCTTAACTAATGTGTCAGTTGTTTTCTTGGTATGTTTTGTGGCATGGACTGTATGAAGCTGTGTGAAGTGTTCGGGGGGGGAACAGTAACTGTAATTTTGCAACAATGCATGGGCTGTATCAGACACTCTCCTTCTCCCTATTCTCCTCCCCTTTCCCAAAAGTATCTGTGTAGAGAGGTGCTGACTGACCATTTCACAAAACTTAAGAGATGGTGGTCAGCTTTAATCTGTAGTCCCTCTAAGTGACTTGTCTGCCCTGACTTTGTCTATCATTTGTGTTAAACATTAAGCAAGCTCAAATGTCACTCCTTGTATTAATTAAGATATGACTACAGCATAATTTATGGAATTTATTATAAAATTGCATTAAAATTTCTATCATCAAGAATAGGATGTCAGAATGTGTTTATATCAGAGGCAAAAGGTAAATAAGTTACCATACACTAGTGATGAAATTCATCTCCCAGCATCACCCTCTGGGCTTGTCTTTATTTAAATCACTACACTTCTCCTATTTCCACATCTTTGGGGTTATAGAATATTTCATACTTTGAAAGATTTAGGGCCCTCCTTCTTACTTTTTTAGGAAATTTTCTGTTAATGCTGCAGTAAGCTCATGAATTCTCTGTCAGTAAATTATTTACTTTATGGAATATACATGGACAAATTTAGGATCCTATTCCAGCTTTCCTCATGGCTGCCTTTGTATTTTTCCCAGCCTTCTGGATACTCAGAGAATATAAGGAGAGAAAACCTGCTACAAAGGCTTCATTTAAATATTATGTATGCTAGATGTGTATCCCTTACATGTAAATAGATTCCAAAAATCCTGTGCTGCCATTGTAAGAGTGATAGCAGTAGCAATAATAGTAATGATCACCATCATCATCATAATTGTTATCGTCATTGTAATGGCTAACATTTATTGAGGGTTTATTCCATGCCTAGTTTTATCTAATTTGTTTGTATTCACCGTATTAGTACCTTCAGGCTACTTTAACAACATACCTTAGACTGGATAACTTATAAATAGTAGAAATTTATTTCTCACAGTTCTGGAGGCTATGAAGTCCAAGATCAAGGTGCCAGCAGATTCAGTGTCTGGTGATGTCTTGCTCTCCTTCATACATGGCATCTCTTGTTGCATCCTCACATGGAGAAAGGGGCCAAAGGGGCAAACAAACTCCCTCAAGCCTTTGTATAAGGACACTAATCCCATTCATAAGGGCAAAGCCCTCATGATCTAATCACTTCCCAAAGGCCTTACCTCTTAATACCATCATGTTGGGGGTTAGTTTTCAACATGTGAATTTTAAAAAGGCAAACATTCAGATCATAACACCATCTCATTTAATTGCTATAACAATCATATATAGTGGATACTATTATTTTCCATGTCTTACAGATGAGAAAATTAGGTTTGGAGAAATAAAGTCGTATCTCAAAGGTCATTCAACTAAAAAGAGGCAAAACAAAGATTTAACCTCAGTCTGTCTGATTCCAAAAACTTGTACTTAAATACTATACTGTCCTTGGGGAGCTCCCATTCCTCTTTTCCTTTCAGAAGTTGGAAGTTAGAAATCTTTAGTCCTCTTTCTCTCTCTCTCTCTTTTTTTTTTGTCAGAACTTGCAACCCTATGCTTCATTCCTTGTTAAACAAAATCTATGGGAGGCCATTGATTTGGACTGAGCTCCTGAACTGGGCCTCAAGAAACCAAAGAAAATGGCCACTCATTGTCAGGTTCAAAGTCACCAAACTGATACCAACTTGTTTATCTGACCTTCTCAGAAATCAGGAGATAGATGATAGCCAAATTCCCAAACAGGAAAGTTTTGGCCTATAAAACAAGGAAGTACTCTCTGCTTTAATCTTTGCAAGACAAGCAACCTTAAGTAATCTGGTGTTAACTAATGCACTTTTTTTTATTATGTTGTTTATTTGTTCCTACTCAAGCTACTTTATAAAGCCAACTGTTCTGTCACGCCCAACACAGCGTTTATCTTTTCTTATACTTTAGTTGAGATGCTACTTGATTCATGACCTACTAATAAAAGGACAATTGGGTCTTTAAATTTTTTGAAAAAAAAGTAATACCCTAAACCTTGGTCGTATTCTATGGCAGGATAGCTTCTGAGGATGAAAATTGTGAGGGAAACCCAAGAGACTCTCTTGTTTCTTACCATTGCTACTAGCTGGTTTTATATCAGCCCAATCCCCTACCCCAGTAACTTACTGTTTATCTCCACTAAGAGAATCCTTATCTTTACCCCTCAGCCCATGCCCTTATTCCTGGTTTGAATTCTTGCTCTATCATTAGGTGCATGACCCCCAGTGAATCACCAGCAAACTTTCTGAGCGAAAGCTTCCACAGATGTATAATAGGGTGATCATATTTGACTATTGAATTGACAGAAGATGTGGCACAGGACAATTTTTAAGTGTCAAGTAAAGTAATGGACGTGAAAGTGCTTTGTAAAGCGTATGAACATGGTACATATGCTAGTTAATGTAATTGTTTGCTTTTACTGGAGATATATGTGCTATTTGCCCCTTTTCATTTGTATTAATATTTATTTAGTGTGCGTCTGGCAGCCAGTGCTTTCATGTTGGTAACTAGGGCAAACCATTTAAAGGAGGTTGTTCCTTCTTACTTGGTTAATCACACAGCAATCTTACCGAATGGCTACTCTACCCTAGACACTTAGTTCTCAGAAAATATACAATCTCACTGGGGTGAGAAGACATGTATATATAATTACAGCTAATGCTTATCGAGTGTATATTATGTATCAGGAAACTTTTTAAGTACTTTGCACAGATTTTGCATCTAAATCAATAAAATATTCTTGTATATGTTTATAATATTATTTTCATCTTACAGGTGAGAAAATGTTAGGCAAAGAGAGGTTAAAGAACTTACTCAAGTTTAGACATGCAATGAACAAGAAGCTGGAATTAAAACCCTGGCTGTTTGACAAACACAGGCTAATGCCTGCTCCCACAGATGAACAGAACAGAGACAATACCAGGCCAAATTTGCCAAGAGGCACATTAGTGAACTACATAAAAGCACTAGGGTGGCCAGGTGCGGTGGCTCACACTTGTAATCCTAGCACTCTGGGAGGCCGAGGCAGGAGGATTGTTTGAGCTCAGGAGTTCGAAACCAGCCTGAGCAAGAGCGAGACACCGTCTCTACTAAAAATAGAAAGAAATTAATCGGGCAACTAAAAATACACAGAAAAAATTAGCCGGGCATGGTGGCACATGCCTGTAGTCCCAGTTACTGGGGAGGCTGAGGCAGTAGGAAGGCTTGAGCCCAGGAGTTTGAGGTTGTTGTGAGCTAGGCTGATGCCATGGCACTCTAGCTCGGGCAAAAGAGTGAGACTCTGTCTCAAAAAAAAAAAAAAAAAGTACTAGAGTACACAAGTACTGTAGGAATACAGATCCTAAAGAAGTTCAAGAAAAGGGTTAAACTTCAAGGCCACGAGTATTTTCCCTCAGTTAAGTGTAGACTTTAGCTTTCATAGCATGTTCCTTTCCTTTCACCACTGATCTTGAACTTTCTAGAGCTATTTCAATTTTTTTATTTTTTTATTTTTATTTTTTTGAAGTTCACAGATACTCAATAAATATTTATTAAAATGAGCTGTATTATTTTAGGAAAGAGCATTGTTTAAAAGTTATGATTGCATTTGAACAGTTAATATTACTGAAGGCCGTAGAAATAGTTCCCCAATTGTAAATGTTATTTATTATTTTCTAGGTTAGCAAAGCATATTACACAATTAATTCACTTTATATTTCCACCTATGAAGGGAATATTGCTTGGAATTTTCTATAAAATGTCTAATATTTGCCCTTGGCTATGAAAAAAATTACTATTTCTTTGTAAGTCATTGCAATTAGCTTAAAATGATTCCTACACGTAGAAATTTCCATATTGACTTATTCACATGCTCAACATATGACTCACTTTGCCAGCAGAAAACCAGTATATAGAATAAATACTGTACTCCAAATAGAGATGTTGTTGAACACTTCTACTCTTAGAGTAGAACTGAATTATTTAAGCAAATTAATCCTACCTACGTAATATGTAAATGTCATTCAAGTTTTTTAGCATAGGATTAATTTTTTTTATTTTTAATTATTATGAGTACATAATAGTTGTATGTATTTATAGGGTATATGTGATGCTTTGATATAGGCATAAAATTTAAATTAATCAAATCAGGGTAATAAGGGTATCCATCACCTCAGGCATTTCTCATTTCTTTGTGTTAGGAACATTCAATTTTTGATAGTGGAGCTGTATTCCTTACCTTTTATGCCCCGCCTGCACTTCTTATTAAGAAAGAAAAATAAAATAATAAGGGTAAAACAGTCTAGCCACTCTTCTCTTCTTCATAAAGCTAATATTCTTCCTTATCTGGATTTTGAATTTGACCTGGGAGGTTGCAGTGTACATTAAGTGCACTTAATATTAATGGAGGAGGACTCAGTTCTCTGATTATTTTATTGGCAACATTTAATGACCTGGGTAATCTGTTGTGAGCAGCTTTTTTATTGTGGATACAGTTGGCTTAAAGGGGAAGTTTTCCTTAATGAAGCACAAAATGCTCATTGGAGGAGTACCTATTTACTGATTTATTAAACATTAATATGTAAATATAGACATAAATATGAATCCTCAAATAGAAATTTCAGATTGTTTTTCAGCCATATTTCTAAAGACAGGACAAGCCTTAGAAAATGTGGAGTAGTGGCTGCCTAGATCAGGAGATCTAAGGGGATTGCAATAAGTAGTTTGCCAGTACCAAACTCTCACCAACCATGTCCCACATTAGTGCACTTCTGTAAGGGATAAAATATTATAACAGAGTACTCCATTAAAATACAAATACAGTTATATGTTGGTAAACTACAGGGATTCATTCTTGGAAATGTGTTGTCAGGCTATTTCATCATTGTGTGAGCATCATAGAGTATGCTTACACAAATCTAGATGATATAGCCTATTACACACCTAGGCTATATGTTACAACCTATTGCTTCTAGCCTATAAACCTGTACAGCATGTTATTGTACTGAATACTGTAGACAACTGTAACATAATAGTATTTGTCTATCTAAACATATCTAAACATAGAAAAGGTACAGTAAAAATATATTAATTATAATCTTATGGGACCACTGTCATATATGTGGTCTGTTGTTGACCAAAATGTCATTATGTGATGTGTGGATATAAATTAAATATTTAATTCAAAAGAGCATATCTATTAGATAGCAGTTTTATAGCAGGGTAGGGCTTGTAATGGAGGAAAAAGTGGATAAGCTTTGTTTAGCTTGAGGCATTTAGAAATAGACAACTGGAGCATGAAATCTGAGGTTCACACAGTTTCATCATGATTCATCTCTCTCTCTCTCTCTCTCTTTCTCTCTCTCTCTCTCTCCATATATATATATATACACACACACACACACACACACACACACACACATATATATATATATATATTCTCTATGACTCTGCATATCCCCTATAAACACTTCACCTGTTGAGTAGTTTTCAATCACATGCACAACATCAGAGAGACGATATTTTCAAGTTTGATAAGAGAAAGGATAATTCTGCTGGTACTCTACTGGGAATGTCTTGAGTGATGGCTGCATCCAGTGGAAAATATTTAAAAGGTCTGTATCACAATTTTCAGTCCTTTGTGATACTCATTTCTCCTAGAGCAGGAATGTGAACTCAGTTAACTTTCTTAGAGCTAAAAAGTAGTTCTATTCCAGTTGGTTAAATGTCAAGGTCATGGATTTATTTGATCTTGGTGTGGGCCAGTTAACTTTACTGTGTACCAAGATTTCAGACTTATACTACATCCTTGTGACAATTACTATTGTTTCATGCATTAGTCACAAGAAATAAAGGGTAGCGACTGGGATATCTTCTATTCTATGCCATCCTTAATACCTTTCTTGTTTCCTAGACAGGAGAAAGAAGGCGGAGACACGTTTTCAGTATAATTATTAATTCCTGTTTATAGGCATCTACATTTCACTTGCTCTTTACGTGGTCCTACCTTGTACAGCACGGATGGTTGGTCTCATTTTTTAGCACTATGTGTTTTACTAGAAATAATTCAAATACCAATTTTGAAAATGCTAAACCTCTAGAGTGCGCATGTGTCATATATGTTCCTTCAAGATTATACTTTCAAAGTTGGATCATAATCTGTGAAAAGAAGCACTTTGGGATATAATCATAGGATATCCGACTATGAAAAAATCACCTAAAATTTTTTAAACTCTTATTTTTTTCAGAGTGAGGTACTATGGCCCAGAAACAGGAAACAATTTGACCCTGGAAGAAAATATAGAATAGTGGTTCAGAGTGTCAGCTTTGGAATCAAAGAGAGAATGCATTCGAGACACTGTTGTGCAATTTTCTGTATGTATGGCCTTTGTCAACTTAGTTAATTTTTCAAGGCCTTCTGTTTATAAAAATGGGGTCAATAATAAGAGTACCCAACTCACTAGGACATTATGAAAATTAAACAAGTTAAACATGAAAAGCACAAAGCATAGTGGATGGCACATAAAAAATGCTCACTAATTGTGTGATGACAATGACAATTCTCACAATGAGAGTGACAATAAACACAAGCAAAGCATAGTTCTGGACACAAGGTCTTCTCTTTATGACTTTACTCATTTTGTGTTCAATATAAATACTGGGACATTAGGGGGCCATGAATGAATGATATGGTAGCATTTCACATGACATCTTTTTTTTTCATTTCTGCATACTATGGGGGCACAAATGTTTAGGTTACATGTGTTGCCGTTGCCCTCCTTTCCCCCACCAGAGTCAGAGATTCAAGCGTGTCCATCCCCAGATGGTGGGCATCACACTCATCATGTACGTATATACCCATACCCTCCTCCCCCCTCTGATCTGCCAGACACCCAATAAATGTTATTCCTATGTGTGCACTTAGGTGTTGATCAGTGAAACCAATTTGCTGGTGAGTGCATGTGGTGCTTATTTTTCCATTCTTGGGATACTTCACTTAGTAGAATGGGTTCCACCTGTATCCAGGAAAATACAAGAGGTGCTGTATCACCATTGTTTCCAATAGCTGAATAGTACTCCGTGGTATACATATACCACATTTTATTGATCCACTCATATATTGATAGTTACTTGGGTTGTTTCCACATCTTTGTAATTGTGAATTGTGCCTCTATAAACATTCTAGTGTAGATGTCTTTTTCATAGAATGTCTTTTGTTTTTTTGGGTAGATGCCCAGTAATGGGATTGCTGGATCAAATGGTAATTCTACTTGTATCTCTTTAAAGTATTTCCATATTGCTTTTGACAGAGGTTGGGCAAGTTTGCAGTCCCACCAGCAGTGCATGAGTGTTCCTGTCTCTCCTCATCCACGCCAAAATTTATTGTTTTGGGATTTTTGAGAAAGGGCATTCTCACTGGAGATAAGTGATATCTCATTGTGGTTTTGATTTGCATTTCCCGGATGATTAGAGATGTTGAGCATTTTTTCATATGTTCGTTAGCCATTAGCCTATGTTCTTTTGAAAAGTTTCTGTTCATGTCATTTGCCCACTTTTTGATAGGGTTGTTTGCTTTTTTCTTACTGATTTTCCTGAATTCTAAATGGATTCTAGTTATCAGCCCTTTATTGGATGTGTAGCAAGTGAAAATTTTCTCCCATTCTGTCAGTTGTCTGTTTTCACTCGTGACAGTTTCTTTGTCTGTGCAGAAGCTCTTTAATTTGATCTGGTACCATTTATTTATTTTTGTTATTGCTATGACTGCCTTTAGGATCTTCTTCGTAAATTCTTTGCCTAGGCCAATGGCTGTAATACTTTCTCCAAAATTTTCTTCTAGAATTCTAATAGTTTCACACCTTAGGTTTAAGTCTGTTATCGACCATGAGTTGATTTTTGTGAGAGGTGAAAAGTGTGGATCCTGATTCAGTCTTACACATGTGGCTATCTGGTTTTCTCAGCAGCATTTATTGAATAAGGATTCTTTTCCCCAGTGTATGTTTTTGTCTGCTTTGCCAAAGATTAAATGGCTAAATAAGGATGGAATTATATCTGGGTTCTCAGATCTGTTCCACTGCTCAATTCCCTGTTCTTGTGCCAGTGCCAAGCTGTCTTCATTACTACAGGCTTATAGTATAGTTTGAAGTCTGGTAAATTGATGCCTCCCATTTTGTTTTTATTGCCTAGGATTGCTTTTGCTATACGGGGTCTTCTCTTATTCTATACGAAGGGTAAAATTATTTTTTCTGTATCTGCGAAAAATGATGTTGGTATTTTAACAGGCATTGCATTGAATCTGTTGATCACTCTGGGTAGTATAGACATTTTAACAATACTGATTCTGCCAACCCACGAGCATGGTATGGTTTTCCACTGTTTACATCCTTTGCTATTTCCTTCCCCAGATTTTCATAGTTATTCCTGTAGAGGTCTTTTATCTCCTTAGTTAAATATATTCCTGGGTATTTTATTTTCTTTGTTGCTATTGTGAAGGGTATTGAGTCTTTGATTTGGTTCTCAGTTTGACTGTTACTGGTGTATATGAATGCCTCTGATCTGTGTGTATTGATTATGTAACCTGAGAATTTACTGAATTCATTTCCCAATTCCAGTATTTTATTTTCTTTGTTGCTATTGTGAAGGGTATTGAGTCTTTGATTTGGTTCTCAGTTTGACTGTTACTGGCATATATAAATGCCTCTGATTTGTGTGTATTGATTCTGTAACCTGAGACTTTACTGAATTCATTTACCAATTCCAGGAGTCTCTTGGTTGAATTCTCGGGGTTCTCTAGATATAATATCATATCATCACCAAAGAGTGAGAGTTTGATCTCTTCTGCCCCCATTTGGATGCCATTAATTCCTCTCTCGTGCCTAATTGCTATCGCAAGGACCTCCAGCACTATGTTGAATAGAAATGGTGATAGTGGGCAACCTTGCCTGGTTCCAGTTCTAAGTGGGAATGCTTTCAATTTTCCCCCCTTCAGTATGATGTTGGCTGTGGGCTTGCCATATATGGCTTGTATTATTTTTAGGTAAGCCTCGTCTATGCTTATTTTGTTAAATGTTCTTATCATAAAAGTGTGTTGAATTTTGTCAAATGCTTTGTCTGCATCTGCTGAGAGGATCATATGGTCTTTGTTTTTCCTTTTTTTTATGTGATCAGTTACATTTATAGATTCGTGCATGTATAACCACGCCTGCATCTCTGGGATGAAGCACACTTGGTCATGAAGGATTATTTTCTTGATGAGCACCTGGATTCAGTTAGCTAGTATTTTGTTGAGAATTTTTGCATCTATATTCATAAGGGATATTGGTCTGTAGTTTTCTTTTTTTGTTGCATCCTTTCTTGGTTTTGGTATCAGGGTTATGTTGGCTTCATAAAATGTGTTGGGGAGGATTACATCCTTCTCAATGTTGTGGAATAATTTCTGCAGGATAGGCACCAGTTCTTCTTTGTAGGTGTGGTAAAATTCGGGTGTGAAATAATCTGGGTCTGGGACTTTTCTCTTTAGGAAGATTTTTTTTGTTTTTATTTTATTTTATTTTTTTTATTTTTTGCTGTTTCAATTTCAGTACTTGATACTTTCCTATTCAGGAATTTTATTTCTTCCTGGTTGAGCCAGGTAGGCTCTTTGTTTCTAAAAATTTGTCCATTTCCTCCACATTTTCCAGTTTGTGTGCATAAAGGTTTTTGTAGTATTCATAGATGATATCTTGTATTTCCATGGCATCAGTTCTACTTTCTCCTTTTTTGTTCCTGATGGAGCTTATTAGAGATTTTTCTTTTCTGCTTTTCCTTAGTCTAGCCAAAGGCACATCAATTTTGTTTATTTTTTCAAAGAACCAACTTTTTGTTTTATTAATCTTCTGTATAGCTTCCCTGTTGTCAATTTCATTTAGTTCTGATTTGATCTTCTTAATTTCCCTTCTTCTGCTGGGTTTGGGGTCAGTCTGTTCTTCTTTTTCCAGTTCTTTGAGTCGATTCATTAGGTTGTCTATTTGTGATCTTTCTGTCTTTTGGATATAGGCATTTATGGAAATAAATTTTCCTCTCAGGACTCCTTTAGCTGTGTCCCACAGATTTTGATAACTTGTGTCTCCTTTGTCATTTAGTTCAAAGAACATTTTCATTTCCACCTTGATTTTCTCATTTATGAAGTAATTGTTCAGCAGAAGGTTGTTTAGTTTCCATGACTTTTTGTAGAAATGAAAGTTTCTGTTATGGTTGATTTCTACTTGTATTCCAATGTGATCTGAGAAGATACATGGCATGATTTCTACTTTTTAACATTTTTTGAGACATTCTTTGTGTCATAGGATACGGTCAATCTTAGAGAATGTCCCATGAGCTGATGAGAAGAATGTATATTTGGAAACAACCCAAGTGCCCATCAATACATGAGTGGATTAATAAAATGTTGTATATGTATACCATGGAGTATTATTCAACTCTAATAAATCATGTTGATATAGCACCTCTTGTATTCTCCTGGATAGCGCTGGAACCCATTTTACTAACTGAAGTATCCCCAAAATGGAAAAATAAGCACCACATGTACTCACCTTTTGTATGTTTTAAATTCCAGAAATCCAGTGGTAAGTAAGATTGATGCCATCTTGGAACTTTCAGTCTAGTAAATTATGTATTTTTATTTTACTTTATAATATGCCTGTAGAGGCCCAGGAGAAAGACAGGAATAGAGGAGAGTGTAAAGGAGTGAGGCCAGCTTCAGACTGCCAGACTGTGGATCTTAGACAGCCCCGTCTCCACGCACAGACTTTTTGGCTGAGTGGGGCCATTTCAGCTCCTCCCTGGCAGCTTTTCCCAGAAGCAGAGAACAGTCCTTTGATCCCTGATAACAGCATTTGTGAAGTTTGAAGGCAGACCCCCCCCTACCCTGCCCCACCCATCCTCACTCTCCCACTTGTCCCCACTGAGGTGGAGAAGAAAGACACACCTGAAAGTCCCAGGGCTCCACACACCTCCTGAGGCATTAGAGTGCCTCTCCAGAGGAACGAGGGCTGCTTACAAGTCTGAAAACCAGCATAGAAGCTAGCCCCTCCTGGAAAGTGCCCCCTCCTGACAGAGAGGTCAATTTGCATACACATTTACTCCATTTAGTGACTCATGACACAGGGTGTGGGTGAATCTCACCCACAAGCACCACCTATTGGCTCAGAGACTAAACTGGGCATGCCATTATCTAAATGAAAATCCTAACATAAGGAGCAATAGCTGCTCCAATGGGAAGGAAACAGCAAAAGAACTCTGGAAGTATAAAGAATCAGACTGAAAGGAAACCCCCAAAGGTGAACACCAGCTCTGTAGCAATGGATATCAACCAAATTCAGAACACCAAAATGACAGAAGATTTTTGAACATGGATTGTAAGAAAAGTCAATGAGATGTAAGAGAAAATGGATACCCAACACAAAGAAACCATACATGCGCGCGCGCACACACACACACACACACAAATTCAAGACTTGGAAGAAAAATTCACTAAACAAATTAAAATATTAAATAAAATCCAATAGCGCTTCTAGAAATAAAGAATTTTTTCAAGAAATTACAAAACACAGTGGAAAGCCTCAAGAATAGGGTAGATCAAGCAGAAGAAATAATCCCAGGGATTGAAGATAACAACATTCAATTGAACAAGTCAGTCTCAGAGATAGAGTAGAGAAATATGAGAAAAGAGCAAAACCCACAAGAAATGTAGGATTATGTGAAAATGCCTACATTTCAATTATATGGATCCCTGAGGATGAAGAAGAAAATACACAAGGGTTGAATAAAGTAGTTGAGGATATAATGGAGGAAAATTTCCCTGGCCTTGCTAGAAATATAGATATCCAGTAAAAGAAGCTCAAAGGACTCTTGAGACATTCATTGCAAACGGGGAGACACCACAATCCATAGCCATCATACTGGACAAAGTAAACACAAAAGAGGCCATCTTATGAGCTTTAATGTGAAATTGCAGGTAACCTGTAAAGGGGAACCTATCATACAAACTGCAGACTTCTCAACTGAGAGCTTAAAATCCAGAAGAGACTGGGGCCCCCTTCTCACTCTTCTCAAACAGAATAATGCCCAGACTAGAATTCTGTATCCTGCAAAACAAAGTTCTTACAAGAAAGAGAAATGAGGAACTTCTCAGACAAGCAAAGACTGAGGGTATTCATCAAGACAAGACCTGCTCTCCAGGAAGTATTCAGAATAGCGTTACACACAGATCAGCACAATAAACACTCATCTGTGTGAAATCATCCAAAAGCCTAAGGTCTAAGGCCAGATACCACTAAGGTTCAAGACAGAAAACAAAGCAACAAAGTTCAACTCAGCAGGAAAAACAGACATCTGTTCGACTTATCAATTCTTTCAATAAATGTGAATAACTTGAACTGCCCACTAAAGACACATAGGCTGGCAAAATGGATAAATATACACAAGCCAAGTATATGATATTTTCAGGAAAAACATCTAACCCACAAGGATGCATTTAGACTCAAGGTGAAGGCATAGAAAACAATATTTCATGCAAATGGAAGCCATAAAAAAGCTGTCATAGCAGTTCTCATTTCAGATAACTTACTCTTTAAATCAGCAAAAGTAATGAAAGACAAAGATGGTCACTATATAATGGTGAAGGGTACAATTCAACAAGATGTAACAGTTCTATATATTTATGCATCTAACTCATGTACCCACATTCATAAAAAACATCCCACTTGATCTAAACAAAATGATATACAACAGCACCATAATAGCTAGGGATATCAACACCCCTCTGACAGAATGGCACATATCCTCCAAACAGAAAATAAACAAAGAAACAGTGGACTTAAAGAGAACTCTAGAAAAAAATGTGGTTGACTGACATTTACAGAATATTCTACTCCAAAATCAAGGAATACACATTTTTTCTCATCAGCTCATCAGACATTCTCTAAAATTGACCATATCCTAGGACACAAAATATGTTTCAACAAATTTTAAAAAAGTAGAAATTAAGCCATGCATATTCTCAGACCACAGTGGAATAAAATTAGAAATCAACTGCAGCAGAAACTCTGATCACTACATAAAGTCATGGAAACTAAACAAGCTTCTACTGAGCAATTGGCTTAAGGAGGAAAATGCCGACGGAAAACAAAGGATTCTTTGAACCAAGTGATGAATGGGACACAAGTTATGAAAATCTGTGGGACACAGCTAACGCTGTCCCGAGAAGAAAATTTATATCCATAAATGCCTACACCCAAAAGACAGAAAGATTACAAATAAAAAATCTAATAAATCATTTCAAAGAATAAGAATAGGATGAGCAAACCAACTCCAAACCCAGCAGAAGAAAAGAAATGACAACGATCAGAGCAGAACTAAATGAAACTGATAATAAAATGACTTTATGGAAGATTAATAAAACCAAAAGTTGCTTCTTTTAAAAAATAAACAAAATTGGCATGCCTCTTACTACATTAATGAGAAGCAGAAAAGAAAGGGCTCAGATAAGCTCAATCAGGAATGAGAAAGGAGAAGTTAAGACTGACACTATGGAAATACAACATATCGTCTATGAAAACAGTAAAAACGTCTATACACATAAAAGTGAAAATGTGGAGAAAATGGACAAATTCTTAGAATCACATAGCCTCCCTATGCTAAATGAGGAAAAAATAGAATTGATGAACAGGCTAATATCAAGAACCAAAATTGATGCCATTAAAAAAAAAAAAAAACCTTCCTAAAAATAAAAGTCCGAGACCAGATCATTTCACACCTGAATTTTACCAGATGTACAAAGAAGAACTGTTGCCTATCCTGGAGAAATTATTCTACAACATTTAGAAGGAAGGAATTTTCCCCAACACATTTTATGAAGCCAACGTCACCCTGATACAAAAACCAGGAAAGGATGCGACAAAAAAGGAAAACTATAGACCAATAACCCTTATGATTATAGATGTAAAAATTGTCAACAAAATCCTAGCAAACGAATTCAAATCCTAGCAAACGAATTCAAATTCTTATCAAAAAGAAAAATCATTCACAACAAAATTGGTTTCATCCCAGAGATGCAGTGATGGTTAAACATACAGAAATCAATTAATGTACTTCAAAACAAAAAAGAAGTAAAAATAAATACCATATGATCCACTCAATAGACACAGAAAAATCATTTGACCAAATTCAGCACCCTTTTATGATATGAACGTTCAACAAAATAGACATAGATGAGATTTACCTAAAAATGATACATGCCGTATATGAAAAACTCAATGCCAACATCATACTGAATGGGTAAAATTGAAAGCATTACCACATAGAAGTGGAACCAGAGAAGGTTGCCCTCTAACACCACTTCTTTCCAACATAGTGCTGGAAGGCTTAGCCAGAGAAATCAGAAAAGAAAAGGAAATTAAGGCCATCTAAATCGGGGCAGAAGAGGTCAAACTACCAATCTTTGCTGATGATATGATCTTATATCTAGAAAAACCCAAAGATTATGCCATGAGACTACTGGAATTGATAAAGAATTTCGGCAGTCTCAAGTTAAAAAATCAAAGTACACAAATCACTAGCATTCCTATCTGCCAACAGTGAAACTGGGAATGAAATCAAAAACTCAATACCCTTCCCAACAGCAACAAAGAAAACAAAATACCTAGGAATGCATTTAACTATGGAGGTGAAGGACCTCTACAGGGAGCACTACAAAACACTGAAGAAGAAAAGAGCAGAGGACATAAACAGGTGGAAAACTATATCGTGGTCATGAGTCAGCAGAATCAACACTGTTAAAATATCTATACTACCCCCCCCCACAAAGTTATCTACAGATTCAATACAATCCCTATTAAAATACGAACATCATTTTTCACATACATAGACAGAATAATTCTACAATTTGTATGGAACCAGAGAAGGCCCCATATAGCAAAAGGAATCTTAAGCAAAAAGAACAAATCAAGAGGCATCAATTTACCAGACTTCAAGCTATACTCCAAGGCAATAGTAACTAAAATAACATGGTACTGGCACAAAAACAGACACATAACCAAGGGAACAGAACTGAGAACCCTGATATAAAATCATTCTTGTATAGCCTCTAATCTTTGACAAGGCAGACAAAAACATACACTGGGGAAAAGAATCCTTATTCAATAAATGGTGCTGGGAAAATTGGATAGCCACATGTAGAAGACTGAAACAGGACCCACACCTTTCACCTCTCACAAAAATCAACTCACAGTGGATAACAGACTTAAACCTAAGGCATGGAACTGTGAGAATTCTAGAAGAAAATGTTGGAAGAAATCTTATAGACATCAGTCTAGGGAAAGAATTTATGAAGAAGTTCCCAAAGGCAATCATAGCAACAACAAAAATATATAAATGGGGCCTTATCAAATTAAAAAGCTGTTGCACAGCCAAGGATACGATCATGAGAGCAAACAGACAACCTACAGAATGGGAGAACATATTTTCAAGCTACATATCTGATAAAGGGCTGATAACTAGGATCTATGTAGAACTTAGGTAAATCAGCAAGAAAAAATCACATGACCTAATTCAAATCTGGGCAAAGGGAATGAACAGAAACTTTTCAAAAGAAGATAGACTAATGGCTAACAAACATATGAAAAAATTCCCAACATCTTTAATCACCAGGGAAATGCAAATCAAAACCACAATGAGATAACACTTATCTCCAGTGAGAATGGCTTTTATCAAAAAGTCCTAAAACAATAAATGTTGGCATGGATGTGGAGAGATAGGATCACTGCTGGTGGGACTGCAACCTAGTATAATCACTGTGAAACATAATATAGAGATATTTCAAAGAGCTAAAAGTAGAACTACCATTTCATCCAGCAATCCCATTACTGGCCATCTACCCAAAGGGGAAAAAAAAAAGACATTCCATAAAAAGCCATCTGCACTATAATGTTTATAGCAACACAATTCACAATTGCAAAGATGTGGAAACAACCCAAGTGCCCATCAATACATGAGTGGATTAATAAAATGTGGTATATGTATACCATGGAGTAATATTCAGCTTTAAGAAACAATGGTGATATAGCACCTTTTGTATTCTCCTGGAAAGAGTTGGAACACATTCTACTAAGTGAAGTATCCCAAGAATGGAAAAACAAGCACCACATGTACTCACCATCAAATTGGTATTAACTGATGAACACATAATTGCACATATAAGAATAACAGTTACTGGATTTTGGGCAGGGGGTGGGGGGGTAGGAGGGGTTGGGTATGTGCATACACAAAGAGTGTGATGTGTACCTTCTGGCGGATGGACACACTTGAAGCTGAGACTTGGGGGGAGGTAAGGGCAACATACATAACCTAAATATCTGTACCCCCATAATATGCTGAAATAAAAAATAATGGTACACATTCCAGCAAAATGTTACATCACAAGTGTTCCACATTTCTACTCACACTCTGCTTTCGGGTAACTGTTATATGGTTTTATCCTTCTTGAGACTCTGAAATTGATGAAACATCATACTAAATTTAATAAACTTATAGTACATTATAGGACCTCAATTTTATTTTTTTTCAGTGAAAGTTTTCCTCAATGCCTCTTGCTCAAATCAGATTATTAGTTCAAATTCAAGCAACTATATTCTGTAGGTTTTTGTGATTATCTAAGTTTACTCTGAGGTTAAAGTATTTTTATTTGATCATTTGCCAACCACCCAAAGTTCTCACCTTTAAAATACAGGTTAATGTTTTCCCATTATTATCAGTCCATAATTTCTGCGATGTGTCATTCTAAAGAGATTTGAATCTTCAATGACATTCTCTTGAGGGCTTAATCACATATTCAAGCAATTTAATAGCATGGTTCCTGACATCTCCAGAGTGGAGAATCAGCAAGCTTCTGATGATTTATTGTATTGGTTGAGTTAGATGATTTTGGCAGCCAAATATGAGAAGAAAGTTAATTATCTAAAAAAACCTTAGATTACTATTCAGATGGGAACACTATAGTATTCTCTGGGGCATGATTATATTCAGATAGGACACTAGGGACTAAACATTGCAGGAAAATTTTTAAAGGTACCTGAGATACTTTCTCCCTGAGGTTTTTTTTTTTTTTTTTCCTTGAGCTCATTAACATGGCTCTGCAGCCTCATCTGGTGGTTATTTGTGTGATAAAATTCTTATTGCCATATTTACTATATTTATCATGAATCCATCTGTCCAAGATAGGAATCTTTCAAATCTTACCTGAAAAATCATAGTTTCAGTATTCATTGAGTGAAAACTGAAACTTTGGGGCATCTTTGGTATATCTATTCTGCATTTTTACATACTTTATTAGGGACCTTGTGTTTACATCAGATTCTTTCTCTGGTAATCTGATCCTCTGGTTCTGTGTACTTTGCTTTGAAGGACTCCCACCTGCAACAATGCCCTTCAGCAGGCCATCTTTGGGCTTCTGGGGTTGCCTTGCCAGCACAGAGAAAAGAGCCAGAATTGAGTAACTAGGAATTCTCACCCTCTTGGGCATCCTATTTCCAGTAACTGATTAGAGTGAGACTGTGAAATCCTAGCAGATGAATGGACACAAATTTATGGTTAAGAACTCTCTACAAGGTCACATTAGAACTACATTTAAGACTTTGCTTCAGATCATACTTGACTTCTTTACCTGTCTTCTGTTTCCTCTACTCCATTAACAGTTTCTCTTAGGAGCACCTTCTTAATAAACCACATGAGGAGGTATTCTTGTATTGGAGTTTTATTATAGTGGTCTAAGCCACTATATTTTTACAAAATATTGACTGTAATGGCCCACATACACTGAGCATAGTTAAGGCTCTCCTTTAGAGTCTTATACTGGGGAAAACACATAGAAGTTCGTTCCTGTCTGGAGGTAAAGATAATATATCCAATTTATGGTGGTTTTATGGGAAAAATGTAAGTAGTGGGAAGGAATGACATAAAAGATAGAAAGACAGGCTCAACTTATGGTACCTAAAAATATGGAGCTTGCTGACCTCCAGACATCAAACAAAGGCAGTGCAAAAAAAGAGATACTAAAGATATGATAAAAGCCATATCATATTACTATAAATATACCTTTGCTTTACTTAATATCTCTTTTGCTTGAAATCCTGCTAAGACTAAACTGTCATGGAAATAAACACCATGGACTCAGAGAAAATTATTTTACTGTTAATCCTCATAAAGAAAGAGTGCATGGGAGAAGGAAACAAATATGGCTGAATTTCCCCATCTCTTTGGTACATTATAGTTACAAATGTTGCTTTATACATTTTTATGTGAACTAGTTTAGTAAATTGAGCAAGAAGTCAGAGTTCTTCTTTTTTTTCAAGGACTATCTTTCTCTGTAGTTGAAATGAGATTTCTTTTTCTGAGAACTGTTTTTTTTTTTTTGTTTCCTGTGGTCAGTGGTTTTTTGAGATATAGAGGAGGTTTGTGGTAGGGGTACTTTATGACATAAGGGAGCTTGCAGATGGGATATGTTACAACATATAGGAGCTTTGGAAGGAGGTGTTTTAGGACACAGGGAAGCTTTTCACCATAGTATGTTGGGACACAGGAAATTGAGAGATAGGAAATTGTACAGGTACAACAAGAACATCCTTTAAAAAGAGTAATGTTAGTATAGACAGTACTCTAAAAGACTAGACCAGGAAGGCCTTTTAAGAGTCAAGTCTGTTCTAGGTACCAGATTATCCTATTACCCTATCACCATAGAATTTTATTGATTTCCATTTCAGCCATCTGTCATTAACATGATCAATTATGCTTTGTTCTAAGCTTCTCTTTGTTTCCTTGCCATTTTCAAAGATGGATTTTCTCCTTGTATTTCTAATTCATAATAACATAGAGATTGAATGAATCAGTTCAGTTAATTACTATCATCTGGAACTAGTTGGAGTTTTTTTCACCAGGTTAATTCATAAGGTAATTGGATATCTTATATAATCACCACTTATCATTGGCCAAATTTTGTATAACTAGGGGTTGATTCAGTACAGAACATGGTTATCTAAGAATAGTGTACTGGATAGATCGATAACAGTGACTACTAACTCCACAGTTTCATTATAAAGTAACTTCACTATGCAAAATTCTATAGAAAGACAGAAGCTCTAGATGATTAAAGATGACCAAAAATACTCTGGGGCCCAAAGACAAGCACTGCTGATTTTGTGGTTTTGCTCTGTGATATTGTCTTAAGTATAAACTTGGTATCCTTAGCTGAATTCTAGTCACATGCTGCTTGACAGTTTTTATGTTCTCTCTAATAAAATAACTTCATTAAAATTAATGTATACACATTATATATATATATATGTATATTATATGTGTGTGTATGTGTCAGTGAAAAATAGAAATCCAGAATAAAGTTATTAAGTTAGATACAAAACTGGTTAACGTCCTACATGGAAATAAAGCCATAAGCTTTAGAAATATTTTTCATCTCTGTCTGAAGAAAATAACATCCAAATTATAAATCTTCTACAAATTAGCATCTAACTTTACAGTCTGGGCTCTACTCAATAGGAAATAACAAGTGAAACAAAGTTAGAGGTCTTAGAGAATAAGATAACTTTCAGGCAGACTTGTTAGATAATGTTCTAGTACAGTAGTACATGAAGTATGGCATGTGATCCATCCACTAGTCCAGGAACTATTACAGAATAAGATGTTGCTAGCTTGTAATTCAACTATGCCACTAAATATTAACACATTAGCTTGGCATTTTATTTCCTAGCAAGACTTTCTCAATGAAGGAACAGCTTTCAGATTACATTCTGATGCACACTCCTCCTTATATTACAGACCTTCACTTTAAGAAGCACTCAAAAGGAAAACATGGAAAGAGCACACACTAATCCCTTTTCCTTTTTCCTTTATTTTCAACTTTTGAATAGTGTTTCTTAACAGAAAAAATGTCATCTTAGTCAACTTGATGTCTCTATTTCCTAGATTTGTATATAAATTATAGGATTGGAGATGGCCAAGGATTATATAAAACAATGTATCATTAGGTTTGGTTCTCTTTTAGCCTCTCCCATAACCTACAGGGACATGGGTACCATTTTATTATTCTTTTGCCATGTTGGGCAGTGACAAACTCTCCAAAGCTTATTTAAGACCCCTTATGTTTAGGCATAATGTACAGATAATTTCTTTCTGAGAGTTTGAAATCTTTCTGGGGCTCCACCCAGAAATAGAGGAACTGGACTTCTCTATTCTTAAGTTTCCTAAACCTAATAAAGGAAGCTATTTATCTATACTAACACCACAATCCCTGGAAGGGATTATCTAGAGAATATTGTATTGTACAAACCCCCTTTCCTGGGGACTTTCAATGTCTATTCTTTCTTTCTTTCCCTTGATTTTTTTTCTTCTTCAGTGGGAAATTTTAAGCAGCTTTGGATTAAATAGCTGCGTTCTTACTCATCAATAGGTAATTTCACAAATTCACTGTTCATTTGTTCATGCTCTGAATTGTTTTAGTTTTTTGATTGAGAATTTTGAAAATGAAAAGCTAAGAAATTGTTTCTATATTCTGTTCTGCTGCTATTCCTTCATTTGGTGATTAAAGCAGAATTTTCTAGCTGAATAAATGGAACACAAACCAAAGTGTACAAAATTATATGCCACGGACAAAATACTATTTCAAATTATTGTTCTGCCATATATTAATTATTAATAAAAACATTGCCATTACCAAAGTGATTCTTAAATTTCTGTGTCAGGTATCAATAAAACTTTTTTTTTAACTTTGTGATCTACTTTGAATCATGTTCGGGTATTACAGTGAGGAAGCAGAACAAGATGGCTAAATAAAAACTTCCAGCAATTGTCCCACTGCATGAACACCTAATTCAACAACTGTTCACATAACCAAGCACCTTTAAAAGAACCAAAAATCAGGTGAGCTATCATACTACCTGGTTTTAACATTATATGAGGGAAATAAGCACTGAAAAGGGCAGAAAAGAGATTCTTACATTGCCTACCCCACCCCTTACCCATGCTCTTATAGTGGTGCACCAGCACACCAGGTGGAGAGAGAATCTGTGTGCCCAGGAGAGGGAGAGTGAAGTGATTATGGGGCTTTGCATTGAAACTCATGGCCACCCTGGGACAGGGGAACACAGTTCAGTGAAGAATTCTGCTGGTGTCCATGGAGGGAGAATTTTGACCAGTACAGCCAGAGAAAAATCCTCTATCATGAAGCCAAGTTCCCCCTAGCTCCCCACCAGCAGAAAAATAGCAGCCTGAATTTAAGTCTGTTATCCAGCATGAGTTGATTTTTGTGTGAGGTGAGAGGTGTGGATCCTGTTTCACTCTTCTACATGTGGCTATCCAATTTTCTCAGCACCATTTATTGAATAAGGATTGTTTTCCCTAATATTTGTTTTTGTCTGCTTTGTAAAAGATCGGATGGCTATACAAAGATGGTTTTATATCTGGGTTCTCAGTTCTGTTCCATTGGTCTATATCTCTGTTCTTGTGCCAGTACCATTAAATATATGTAACCTAAACATTTATACCCCTGTAGTATGCTGAAATAACAAAAAATACAGAGGAAACAACAACAACAATAGCACTCTGAGGCATGGACTAAATCTGTAAGGCAGTCCAGCTGCAAGGGTTGCAGTCCTCAGGCAATTCCTGTGGCTGTGCCAGCTCACAGCCAGTGGACTTGGGGTGGATATGACCCAGTGAGACACTGGCATCTAGGGCCAACCTAGTGCCTGTATAAGCCCTTCTCTAACTACAGACAGTGTGACTCATGGGAAATCTTCATCCAGTTAAGGAAAGGAAAATGAAGAGCTCAGAGTATTTTGTTTCACAACTTGGGTACCAGCTCAAACAGTAAAATAAATTACTGAGCAGACTCCTGAGGCCCTGAGTCCAGGTCTTAGATCCTGGATGGTATTCTTGGACCCACCGTGGGCCAGAAAGAAACATGCTGCCTTGATGGGAAGGACCTGGTCTTGACAGGATTTAACACCTGCTGATTAAAGAGCCTTTGGACTTTGAATAAACATCACAGGTAGCCAGGCAACAGTCTTTCTCGGCTTTGGGTGAGACTTGGATGGCTTTACGTGTGACCTGCCACTCCTGGCCATGAGTGAGTGCCCATTTCACTCCTCCCCCAACTCCAGAAGATCAACACAGAGAGTGAAGGAAGAGAGTGAAAGACTTTGTCTGAGAATCCAGGACATTTTCTTGTATCTTACCCAAGATCACCAAGGTGGTACCACCAGGAGTCTCCAAAACCCACAGCATTACTGGGCTTGGTGCACCCCCAGTGCTGACATAGCTGCAGTGACCAGAGAGTTAGATCACAACATTCAATTCCATTTGAATATCTGAAAAGTCTGCTCATAAAGGATGGGTTCAAACAAACTCAGACTATGAAGATAAAAATAAATACCTGACTCTTCAATGCCAAGACATCAGTGAACATCCACAAACATCGAGAACATCCAGGAAGACATGACTTCAACAAACGAATGAAATAAGGTACCAGTGATCAATTCAGGACTGATGGAGAGAGGTGACCCTTCAGTGAATTCAAAATAGCTGTCCTGAAGAAGCTTGAGCTTCAAGACAACAAGAGAAGGGATTCAGAACTGTATCAGAGAAATTTAAAAATGAGATTGAAATAATAAACAAAGGAAGAACTTCTAGAGCTGAATAATTCAATTAAAAAACTGAGAAATGTATCACATTCTCTCAATAGAAGAATTGACCAAGCAGAAGAAAGAATTGGTGACCTTGAACACAGGCTATTTGAAAATACATGGTCAGAAGAGAATAAATAAAAAAGAACAAATAGGAATGAAGCACTCCTATAAGATTTAGAAAATAGCCTGGGGGGAAAATAAAACAAACAAAAGAGTAATTCTAGGAGTTATTGGCCTAAAAGAAGAGGTAGAGAGAGACATTGGGGTAGAAAGTTTATTCAAATAAATAACAAAAATAACCTTCTTAAATCTAGAGAAAAATATAAATATTCAGGTGCAAGAATATCATAGAACATCAAGCATATTTAACCCAAACAAGGCTACCTCAAGGCATTTAATAATCAAGCTACCAACTGTCACAGATAAAGAAAAGTTACTAAGGGAGGCAAGAAAAAAGAAAAAAAATAATAACGCATTTAGGAGCTCCAATATATCTGGCAGCAGACTACTCAGTGGAAACCTTAAAGGTCAGGAGAGACTGGCACGACCAACTCAAATTCTTGAAGGCATAAACCTCAAACCTAGAACATTATATCCTGTAAAAATATTATTTAAACATGAAAGAGAAGTAAGATTTTCCCAGACAAACAAAAGCTGAGGGAGTCCATTGACACCAGACCTCTCCTAGAAGAAATGCTAAAAGGAATTCTTCAATATTAAAGAAAAGGATGGTTGTAAACAGTAAGAAATCTTCTGAATTTATACATCTCACTGGTAACCATAAGGGCAAAAATAAACAATATTCTATTGCTGTATTTCCAGTGCATAAACCACTTATATCTTGAGTACAAAGACAAAACCACAAACCTATCAAAAATAACAGCACCAACTGTGTGAGATTTAGATAATATAAAAAGATAAGGATGTAAATAATGAAAAGTTGAAAAGAAGGGGGAGTTGCAGTTAAATGGTAGAATCTCTGTTAAATTTCTCTTTGCTTATATATTTGCTTGTTTATAAGCACAGTTGTCGTATGTTTAAAATATTAAACCACTTATAACTTGAGTAGGAAGATGAAAAGACAAATTTTTCAAAAATAACTACCAACTTTTTCAAAGATAAATGATAAAAAAATATGTGGATGGAAACAATGAAAATTTAAAAAGTGGGACAATCAAATTTAAAGGTAGAATTTCTCTTTAGATTTGTCTTTGCTTGTTCGTTTGTAAGCAGAGCTGTCATATATTTAAAATAATTGGTTTAAAATGTTTTTTGCAAGCTCATGGTACCCACAACAGATAGATAAAAAAATGAAAAACAAGAAATTAAAACACACTACCAGAGAAAATCACTTTTAACAAACAAGACAAAAAGGAAGTAAGAAAGAAAGAGATGACCACATAACAACTGGAAATCAAATAACAACATAGCAGTAGTAAGTTCTTACATATCAATAATAACACTGAATGTGGATGGATTAAACTCTGAAATCAAAAGACACAGAGTGACTGAATGGATAAAAATATAATAGCCAACTATATGTTGTCTTCAAGAAATGTACTTCACCTATTAAAAACATACAAAGACTGAAAATAAAGGGATGGAAAAATATGCTCCATGCAAATGAAACCAAAAAAGAGGCAGAGTAGCTATACTTCTATCAGATAAATCAATTTCAACACAAAAATTGTAAAAAGAGACAAACAAGGTCATTATATAATAATATAAGTGTTAATTCAGCAAGACAATTTAACAATTCTAAATGTACATGTGCCCAACGCTGGAACACCCAGTTATGTAAAGCAGCTATTATCAGCGTTAAAGAGAGATAGACCCTGTTAGGTCCAGAGCTGAGAAAGAGACACAAAAAGCTTCATGTGTAGCAAAATGTGGTTTATTTTTATTATCTGGGTGCAGATGGATGGAGGCTGAAAAAGGCATCCACCAGAAAAAGGAAGAGAGCCTTTGGTTTTATACACGGTTTTTCTGGGAGGAGTAAACAAATTGTTTTCAAACATCCTGGAGAGATAAAGAAAGTAAGTTCCTCTTTTGAATTCTATTTCTTTATCTCCCTAGGGAACAATCAGGAGGGATAAGGGGACTGTAGTCCTTATCAGGAGGGATAAGGAAAGTCATTCCCTTATCTCCCTATGGTCTGGAAAAGGTTACATGCCTAATACACCCCTAGGAAGGGGAGAGTGGTGGGTTTCATAGGAGGTTTGGATGGAAGTTTGGGGAGGGTGAATTCTTTAAGCATAACAGAACCCAATACAATTATCACTGGAGACCTCAGCACTCCACTCTTGGCATCAGACAGATCAACCAGAGAGAAAATCAACAATTAAACATTGGACTTAGTTTTCACTATACACCAGAGGACCTAATACATATTAGATAGCATTTTATCCAACAACTTCAGAATTAATGTTCTTCTCAGCTCATGGATGATTCTCAAAGAGAGACAATATGTCAGGGCACAAAACAAGTCTTAAAAACTTCAAAAATATTGAAATCATACCAAGTATTTTCTCTGACCACAATGGAATAAAACTATAAATCAATGATAAGAACAGTGGAAAATGTGCAAATACATGGAAATTAAGCCATATGCTTCTTAATGACCAGTGCATCAATGAGGAAAATAAGAAGGTAATTTAAAAAACATCTTGAAACAAATCAAAATGTGACTTGTGGCTGCTGTTATTGCTTTAGGGTTCTTCTTCAAAAATTCCTTGCCTAGGACGATGTCTGAAAGGGTCTTCAATACATTTTTCTTCTGGAATTCTGAAGATTTCATGCCTTAGGTTTAAGTCTTTTATCCAACATGAATTGATTTTCGTAAGAGGTGAGAGGTGGAAATCCAGTTTCAATCTTCTGCATGTAGTTATCCAGTTTTCCCAGCACCATTTATTCAAAAGAGATTCTTTTCTGCAGTGTATATTTTTTTCTGCTTTGTCAAAGATTAGATGACCATATGTGGATGGTTTAATCTCTGGATTCTCAGTCCTATTCCAAAGCTCTATATCTCTGTTCTTCTGCCAGTACCATACTGTTTTAGTTGCTATAGCCTTGAAGTACAGCTTGATGTCTGGCAGAATGAAACCTCCCAGTTTGTTCTTTTTGTTTAAGATTGCTTTGGCTATATGAGGTCTTCTCTGGTTCTGCACAAAGTGTAGAATTATTTTGTTCTAGATCTCTAAAGAATTATGATGGTACTTGATTGCATTAATTGTGTAGATCACTTCAGGTAGTACGGACATTTTAACAATGTTGATTTCCCCAATCCACAAGCAAGGTAGATTTTCCCATCTGTATACATCTTTTATAATTTCTTTTCTTAGTGTTTCATAGTTCTCCCTGTATATGTCTCTCACATCTTTCATTAAGTATATTCCTAGATATTTAATTTTCTTTGAGGCTATTGTAAAAGGTATTGTGCTTTTTATTTGAATTTTGGCTTGACTGTTATTGGCATATGTGAATTCCTCTGATTTATGTATATTGACTTTGTATCCTGAGACTTTACTGAATTCATTTATCAATTCCAGGAGTATCTTGGTTGAATCCTTGTGGTTTTCTAGATATAATATCATATCATTGGCAAAAAGTGAGAGTTTTATCTCTTCTGCCACAATTTGGATCCCCTTAATTCCCCTCTCTTGTCTAATTGCTCTAGCAAGGACTTTCAGCACTGTGTTGAATTGAGGTGAAGATAGTGGGCAACTTTGTCTGGTTCTGGTTCTAAGTGGGAATGCTTTCAATTTTTCCCCATTCAGTACGATATTGGCAGTGGGTTTATCATAAATGGCCTTGATAATTAAAAACCATTTGCACAGTCATGGAAACTATCATTAGAGAGAATAGACAGCCTACAGAATGGGAGGAAACATTTGCTCTCTACACATCTGATAAAGGGCTAATAACAAGAATCTATCTAGAACCCAAAAAATTCAACAAGAAAAAATCAAACAACCCCATCAATAAATGGGCAAAAGACATGAACAGAAACTTTTCAAAAGAAGACAGAATAATGGCCAGCAAACATATAAAAAAATGCTCAACATCTCTAATCATTAGAGAAATGCAAATCAAAACCACCATGAGAAATCACCTATCCCCAGTGAGATTGGCCTCTATCAAAAAATCCCAAAACAACAAATGCTGGTGAGGATGGAGAGATGGGGACACTCTTACACTGCTGGTGGGACTGCAAAGTAGTGCAACATCTGTGGAAAAGAATTTGGAGATATCTCAAAGAGTTAAAAACAGAAATACCATTTGTTCCAGCAATAGCACTCTTAAGCATCTACCCAGAAGAGCAAAAGATATGCTGTAATAGAGACATCTGCACCCGAATATTTATGGCAGCACAATTCACTATTGCAATGATGTGGAAACAACCCAAGTGCCCATCAATTCATGAGTGGATTATTAAAATTTGGTGTATGTATACAATGGACTATTACTCAATTATAAGAAATGACAGTGATCTAGCACGTCTTATATTTTTCTGGATTGAACTTGAGCCCATTATCCAAAGTGAGGTATCCCAAGATTGGAAGAATGGGCTCCACTTGTACTTGCCTTCAAACTGGTACTAACTGATGAACACTAGGGTGCTCACATGGCAGTAATATTCTTCAGGGATTTGGGGGATGGGGAGGTAAACACATAACTAAGGGACATGCTGAGCATCATGGAGGGGAAAGGCATACCTCTGACCCTCGCTTAGGTGAGCCAAAGACATAATATGTAATCAAAATGTTTGTACACTCATAATTCCCTGAAATAAAAAAAAGAGAAAAAATTAAAAAAAAGAAAACAAATGTACAGATATCAAGCAATTGTGGTATTAGCATAACAAAAGATATGCAGATCCATTGAGTAGATTTGAAATTCCGGACATAAACCCCCACATTCATGCTCAATTGATTTTTAGCAATAGTGGCAAGAAAATCGAATGGGGGAAAGTATTTTTAAACAAATGATATTGATGCAACTGTATTTCCATGTGCATAAAAATGAAGTTGAACCCCTTTCTTACATCATATACAAAAATAAACTCCAAATAGATTACATACCTAAATGTAAGAGCTAAAGGGTTAAATATATTAGAAAAATAGAGAGGTTTTAATCTTTCTGACATTGGATTAGGCAGTACTTCTTAGATATGACTCCAAAAGTACAAATGCTAAAAGAAAAACAGATTAATTGTACTGCATCAAAAGTAAAAACTGTCCTTAACAAAATACTAGCAAAACAGCTTCAACATGTTAAAAAGATTATCCACCATGATCAAGTGGCATTCATCCCAGCAATTCAAGGACGATTGAATATATGTGAATTAGTCACTGTGATGCATTGTATCAAGAGAACAAAAAATATCTGATCATTTCAATTGATGCAGAAAATGTATTCAATAAAACCACCACCCCGTTATGATAAAAGCCCTCAAAAAAACTGAGTATAGAAAGAACTTACCTCAACATGATAAAAGTCATACATGAGAGACTCACAGCAAGTATTATACTCAATGGGGAAAAGAAAAAAAAAAAAGAAAGTCTTTCCTGTAAAATCTGGAACAAGACAAGGATACCTACCCACTTTCACCACAGTTTTTCAACATAGTACTGGAAGCTCTAGCTAGAGCAATCAGGCAAGAGAAAGAAATAAAGGTCATCCAAATTGGAAAGAAAGAAGACAAATTTTCTTTGTTTGCAGATAATACGATCTTATATCTAGAGGAACCCAAAGACTCCTCAAAAAAACTATGAGAACTGATAGGCAAATTCAATAAGGTTGCAGGATACAGAGTCAACATACAAAAATCAGTAACATTTGTATCTGCCAACAGCAAACAATCTGAAAAGGAAACTGAGAAAGTAATCTCATTTACAATAGCTGCAAATACAACAAAATATCTAGGAATAAACTTAAACAAAGAAGTGAAAGACCTCTATAACGAAAACTATAAAACATTAATGAGAGCAATTGGAGAGCACATGACAAAATGGATAGATATCTCATGCTCATGAATTGGAAGAGTCAATATTGTTAAAATGTCCATACTACCCAAAGGAATCTACAGATTCAATGCAATCCACATCAAAATATCAAAGACATTCTTCATAGAAGTAAAAAAAAATCTAAAATTTATATGGAATGACAAAAGACCCAGAATACCCATCCTGAACAAAAAGAATGATACTGGAGGCTTAACATTACCTGACTTCAAATTATACTGCAGAGAAATAGTTACCAAAATATCATGATACTTCCATAAAATCCTACATGTAGACCAATGAAGCAGAATAGGGAACCCAGAAATAAATCCACACATCTATAGGGAACTTATTTTTGGCAAAGATGCCAAGAATATAGAGTGGGAAAAAGTAGTCTCTTTAATAAATTTTTCTGGGAAAACTGGATATCCATATGCAGAAGAATGAAGCCAGACCATTCTCTCTCTCCATATACAAAAATCAAATCAAAATGTATTAGATACTTAAATCTAAGACCTGAAATTATGAAACTACTAAAAGAAAACTTTGGGAAAATGCTTCATGACATTGGGCTGGGCAAGGACTTCTTGAGTAACATCCCCAAAGCACAGGCAACCAAAGCAAAATTGGACAAATAGGATCAATTCAAGCTAAAAAGCTTCTATGCAGCAAAGAAAATAATCAACAAATGAAGAGACAACCTACAGAATGGAAGAAAAAATATTTTCAAAGTACCCACCTGACAAAGGATTAACAACTAGAATATATAAGGAGCTCAAACAACTCAATAAGAAAAAATCAAATAATACAATTGAAAAATGGACAAAAGGTCTGAGGAGATGTTTCCCAAAAGGAGATATGCAAATTGCCAACAGGTATATGAAAAAAATGTTCAACATCATTATTCATTGGAGAAATGCAAATCAAAACTATACTGAATATCACATCACTCCATTTAAAGTAGCTTTATCAAAAATACAGGCAATAAGAGATGCTGGTGAGGATGTGGAGAAAGGGGAACCCTTGCACACTGTTGATAGAAATGTAAAGTAGTGAAATAACTCTAAAGAACAGTATGGAGGATCCTCAAAAAAACTAAAAATAGAGCTACCGTAGAACCCAGCAATCTCACTGCTGAGTATAGATTCAAAGAAGGGAAATTTAGTATATCAAAAACATATCTGCACTCCCATGTTTATTTCTGCACTATTCACAATAGCCAAGATATGGAATCAACCTAAGTTTCCATCAATGAATGAATGATAAAAAAATTGTAGTATATATACAGAACAGAATATTATTGATATGTTTCCACAAAAAAATGAAGTCCTGCCATCTGCAACAACATAGACGAAACTGGAGAACATTGTTGAATGAAATAAGCCAAGAACAGAAAGACAAATCTCACATTTTCTCACACATTTATGGGAGCTAAATATTAAAAACAATTCATTTCATGGAATCAGAGAGTAGAATGATGGTTACCAAAGACTGGGAAAAGTAGCAGAAGGGGACAAAGTGGGGATTGTTAACGGGTGTAAAGATATATAGTCAGACAGAATGAAAAATATTTAATAGCACAATGATGTGACTACAATGAACAATTTTATGGTATAATTTAGAATAACTAAAAAATTAGAATTGGAATGTTCCTAGATTAAAGAAGTGATAAATGCCTAGGGTGACAGATACCTCAATTATGTTGATATGACCAATTCACATTGTATGCCTGTATCAAAATATCACATGTACCCTGTAAAGATTTAAGGCTATTATTTTTCCATAATAACTAATTTTTTAAATAAAAAAATTTTCTTCAAAGGATACCATCACAAGTGAAAACTATCCGACAGAATTGGAGGACATATTTATAAATCATTTATCAGGTAAAATTCTGGTATCCAAAATGTATAAAGAACCCTCACAACCTAAAGATAAAGTGACATATAACCCAGTTAGAAATGTATAAATAAAAAGATACTCAATATCACTTCAGAGAAAGGCAAATGAAAACCACAATGAGATACTTTCACTAATTCACATACAATGGCTATAATAGCTACAAATCATATTATATCATATTATATGTGTATGTACATATAATGGCTGTGATATATATATTTTTAAATATATATGTACATATAATTGTCATAATAAATATTGTGAATTATGTGGAAAAATGGAATCCTAATACACTACCAGTGGGAATATAAAATGTGGTAGCCCCTTTGGAAAACAATCTGGCAGTTTGTTAGTATGTTTAATATAAGAGTTACCAAATAACCAAACAATTCCCCTCTAAGTATGTAACCCAAGATAAATAAAAATATATGCCCATACGAAAACTTGTACATGATTGTTCATATCAAAGCTATTATTCAGTGTAGCCAAAAAGTGGAACCAACCCAAAGGTCCATAAACAGATGACTAGGTTAACAAAATGTGATATATCCATACAATAGAATATTATTTGGTAATAGAAATAAAGTGATATATATTGCAACCTCAAGACATGCTAAGTGAAAGAAGCCAAACAAAATGTCATGCATTGTATGATTTCACTTATAGACAGCCCTCCATATCCACAGTTCTGTATCCATTGATTCAACTAACTGTGGATCAAAAACATAGTTAGGACTGCGACGGTCACATCTGTACTGAACTCTACAGACTTTTTCTTCACCTTATTATTTTTTTCTTTTTTTGACTTCATTTTTTTTTTTTAATTTCAGAAAACTAAGATGGGTACAAATGTTTTTGTTACATGGATCCTTTGTGTAATGCTTGAGGCACAGACATAAGTGTGTCCATCATCTGAATAATGTTCACTGTATTCCTTAGTGTTTCTTCCCCTTTTTTCCCCACGAATTTATTTCAAATGGGGTTTACTTTCCTCTACACACATGTGTGACTGACACTTAGTTTCAAGTGATTAGACTGTATATGTAGTGCTTGTTTTTCCATTCATGACATATTTAACTTAGGATAACATTCTCCAGTTCCATCCAAATTGTTGCAAAATGTATTAATTCATCCTTTTGTATGGCTGAGTAGTACTCCCTGGTATACAGATACCAAATTTTGTTAATCCATTCATGAGCTGATGGACACTTGAGTTGATTCCACACCTCTCCAATTGTGCATTGTGCTGCAATAAACATTTGAGTGCAGGCATTCTTTTGATAAAATGATTTCTTTTCCTTTGGGTAGGTACCAAGTAGTAGGATTGCCAGATTGAATGGTAGGGCTACTTTAGTTCTTTGAGGAATCTCTACACTGTTTTCCATAGACTTTGTACTAATTTGTAGTCCCATCAACAGGGTGTAAGTGTTCCATTCTCTATGTAGTCACACAAACACCTATTGTTTTGGGACTTTTTAATAAAAGCCACTAGAACAGGGGTAAGGTGATATTTCGTTATGGTTTTAAATCACATTTCCCTGATGATTAGTGGTGTTGAACATTTTTTTATGTGTTTGTTGGCCATGTGGCTATCTTCTTCTGAAAATTGTGTGCTTATGTCTTTTGACCACTTTTTAATGGGGTTGTTTGTTTTTTCTTACTGACTTGTTGAGTTCTTTCTATTAATAGATTCTGGTTATTAGCCCTTTATTGACTGTAGAGTTTGTAAATATTTTCTCCAATTCTGTAGTTGTCTATTTTCTCACTTGATAATTTCCTTAGGCGTGCAGAACTTTTTAATTTAATAAAATGTCATTTATTTAGCTTTGTCATTGCTGTAATTGCCATTGGGGTGTAATTTATTAATTCTTTGCCTAGGCCAATATTGAGAAGAGTTTTCCCTACATTTTCTTCTAGAATTCTTACGGTATGATGCCTTATAGTTAAGCCTTTTATCCATTTTGAATTATTTTTTTTGTGAGTGGTATGAGGTAGGGGGTCATGTTTCATTCTTCTGCATGTGGCTATCCAATTGTTGCAGTACCATTTATTGAATAGGCTTCTTTTCCTCAGTGTGTATTTTTGTCTGGTTTGTCAAAGATCAGTTGGCTATAGATTGACGGTTTTATATCTGGGTTCTCTATTTAGTTTCATTGGTCTATGACTCTATTTTTGTATAAATATCATGATATTTTGGTTACTATAGGTTTGCAGTACAGCTGGAAGTCTGGGAATGTGATGCCTCCAGGGTTGTTCTTTTGTTTAAGATTCATGCGTTTATGTCAGATCTTTCCGGTTCCAAACAAAGCATATGATTATTTTTTCTAGATCTGTGAAATTTGATGTTGATATTTTGATGGAAATTGCATTGAATCTGTAAATCAGGTTGGATTGTATGGAAATTTTAACAATGTTGAGTCTACTAAGCCATGAGCATGATATGTTTTTCCATTTTTTTTGTGTGTGATCTGCAATTTATTTTTCAGTGTATCATAGTTCTCATTGTAGAAATCTTTCACCTCCATGGTTAAGTATATTCCTAATTATTTCATTTTCTTCGTAGTTGCTGTGAATGGTGTTAATTCTTTGATTTGACTCTCAGTTTGGCTGCTATTGTATATAGATATGCTACTGATTTGAATATATTGATTTTGTAACCTGAGAGTGTGCTGAATTTGGTTATCAATTCTAGGGATCTCTTGCTGGATTCTTTGGGGTTTTCTAGATATAGGGTCATATCATCAGCACAAAGCAATAGTTTGACTTCCTCTTTCCCAATTTAGAAATTCTTTATTACTTTCTCTTGCCTGATTGCTATGGCTAGGACTTCTAGCACTATATTAAATAGAAGTGGTGACAATTGGTGCCCTTTTTTCCCAATTCTTAGGGGGAATCCTTCCAACTTTTTCCCTTTAAGTATGAGCTGGTTGTGGTTTTGTCATAAATAGCTTTTACAATTTTGAGACATGTTCCATCTGTGCCTAGTTTGTTGAGGGTTTTATCATGAAATTCTGCTGAATATTGTTCAAAGCTTTTTCTACATCTATTAGGTGATCATATAGCCTTTGTTTTTTGCTTCTGTTTATGTGGTGAATCACATGTATTGATTTATGTATGTTGAACCATCCTTGCATCCCTGAGATGAAGCCCATTTATTCATGGTGGTTTAGTGTTTTGATGCGCTGTTGAATTTGGTTTGCTAATATTTTACTGAGGATTTTTGCATCTATGTTCATAAGGGATATTGATTTGACATTTTCCTTTTGTTGTGCCCTTTCCTAGCTTTGGTATCAACCTAATACTGGCTTTATAGAACAAATTGGGGAGAATTCCTTGTTTTTTTTTTTGATGTTATAGAATATTTTTGCAATATGGTTACTGGCTATTCTTTATTGTTCCGGTTTAATTTGGCTGTGTGTCCATCTGGTCTGGGGCATTTTTTTATTGGGAAGTTTTTTCTTACTGTTCTGATCTCACTTCTCATTGTTGGTCTATTAGGATTTCTGTTTCTTCCTGATTGAGTTTTTTGGGTTATGTTTTACCAGGAATTTACCCATTTCCTCTACATCTTTCTTATTTATGTGCATAGAGATTTTTTCTAATATTAATGGGTGATGCTTTGTATTTCTGTGTTACCAGTTGTAATACCTACTTTTTTATTTCTTTTTATTTCTTTTTTTTCTTTCTTTTTTTTTTTTTATTCCAGGGTATTGTGAGGGTACAAACACTACAGTTACACTTTATGCCTTTGCCTCACCCAAGTGCGGGTTTAAGGCATGCCCTTCCCACCACCACCCCCTTAGTGCTCACCGTGTCCTTTAGTTGCTGATTTGCCCCCCATCCCCCTAATCCCTAGAGAGTATTTCTGCCATGTGATCAACCTAGTGTTGATCATTTAGAACCAGTTTGATGGTGAGTACAAGTGGAGCCCATTCTTCTGCTCTTGTGGTGCTTCACTTTGGATAATGGGCTTAATTTTAATCCAGGAAAGTGTAAGAGGTGCTAGATCACTGTTGTTTCTTATGATTGAGTAATATTCCATTGTAAATATATACCAAATTTTATTAATCCACTCATGGATTGATGGGCACTTGGGTTGTTTCCACATCCTTGCAATTGTGAATTGTGCTGCCATAAACATTCGGGTGCAGATGTCTTTATCATAGAATGTTTTGTGCTCTTTTGGGTAGATGCCTAATAGTGCTATTGCTGGATCAAATGGTATTTCTATTTTTAGCTCTCTGAGGTATCTCCAGATTCTTTTCCACAGAGGTTGCACTAATT